>CDEZ01023480.1:0-12994 GCA_000826365.1 Acanthamoeba royreba
CATATTCAACAAATGCGAGGCCAAGAAACGGAGAGATAGTTTCGTGAGTAGAGTGAAGGTAAACCACTACATGGTCAGCTAAAGGTGGTCCAATTGCAACGAGCAATCTCAGGGAAAAAGGAAGAAAGGATATCTTTGTCGTTCGAGATGATAAATCTCTACCGTATCCCTAACCTGTTCTTGCGGCACTAATATATCTAGTGGGCCAAAACTTGAGTTGAGCATCCACCCCACGTATGGCGTGCGTCACGTACTGATTATCCGGAAGTCCTTCTCTAATCCATGGCCAACAAATACACAGCCTTTGTCCACGAGGTACCGCAGTTTCAAGTAGGCCGACTGCTCGGTTGTAGGTTAGCATGCTTGTATCGGATCAAACCTCAACGACTGTACCTTGAGGGTGGTGATGTAAAAAGGAGATACTGTTGGATCTAGGTCTCCCGGGAAGATGCCGGACCATCGCGTGAGATAGCCCGCTATAGGCTCATCGTGAGCTATATAATCATCCATGAATGGAGAAGAGTCGATCCCCTCTTGTCCCTAAGACATTCCCAATACACGTTAGAAAACATTCAACAACACGAGTGCTTGAAGTTCACCATACCGACTGCTCTGCTGCTTCGCCTGCGTGTTGCCGCCTCTTGCCGAGGATCACGGTAACTCGAGCCAGTGACAAATGGCCTGCCTTGAGTAGGCCTCTTTTACCCGAGCGCTTGATGAACGTCTCCTCCTGAAAGCCCAAACTACTAATTAGAGCACAAAGCTCAAGGTCGCGCAATCGGAACTTTTCTGAATGCCAATTTAACTCGAAATTTCGTCTGATTTGCGCAAATGTTTCGCGTGCGCCAACCAATAGGAACGGTTTCGCGTCCAACAATCACGCGCAAGTTCGGTTCACCAGTGGATTTAAGAACATACACTCACAATCAAACACATTCACACATACACTCATACCCACAAGCAAGTCAAGTCAGAACATGTCGAGCCCCGTTACTCTTATCAATTCGTTCGAGGTACCCGAGAACAGACGGGACGAGGCACTTGCCCTGTGGAAGGAGGCTGCTGAAGTGCTCAGAAAGCAGCCGGGCTTCCTCAGCACCCGCCTCCACGAGAGCATCGCGCCCACGGTACAAGAGAAAGAGAGAGTGTCCTGACTGTCACAATCTCACAGTGGTGGTGGTGGTGATAGGCCAAGTTCAGGTTTGTGAACGTGGCACTGTGGGAGTCGCCCGAACTCTTCAACAAGGCGCTCAGCACACCCGAATTCAAGGCAGTGGCGGCCAAGATGGTCGACTTCCCGCACTATCCCAGCCTCTATACTGTTGCGGTCGAACTCACCAACTGAGAGCTCAATGCGTGCAATAAAACGCATGATTTGTACCCAGTGACGAGCGAGTGTGACTGAGGGAGAAGGTGAAAGGGCAAGAAAGCGTACCCCCTGCAGAGAAACGAACTCTGCATCGAGCGCCAGGATGTCACCCTCCTGGGGAAGGTCCTCCCGTTCCAGAGGAACAAAAGTGCGTGGCACCTTGCTCAGTGCACGTCTTTATCAAGTGAAGTTAGGTCAGGGACTCTGGGAATCGTGTAAGAGAAGGAAAGCACCGTTCAAGAGGATTATCAACGAAGAAGACGTCTTCAGTGATGGGACTCACGACCTTGGGGATAGGAAGTCTGTCATTAAGATCCACTCTAGAGTAATAGAGCATGCAGGGTATCTAGCGTCATAGAGAGGAGCGAAAGACATGAGTGTTACTCAGTGTTATAAAGCTAGCGATTGAATATACCTTCCACTGAGCGTTAAAGCTGAATGCTTCCTCAGGCAGTGTGGACGTAACGTGGAAGTCATTAAACAGATACCATTCCGAGTTGGGTGCCTCAGCTTCTTCCGCAACTACAAGCACGAATATGGAGGACATGTATGAGTAGGAGAACGATATGGCATGCACACACTTCAGGAAACAAGTGCGTACAACTAGCTTCGTCTATCTCCGGCTGCATCACCGCTGCGGTGGGGATAACGTTCTCTTTCATGTGATATGGCCGTTGGATCTTGGCATGAGCCACGAGATGGCCTCGCTTGAATGCCTCGCGCTCCAGTGGATTGTACACGTGCCACACCACCGACTTGCAGGAGGAAGGTACTAAGCAGATGACATGCCATGAGAGCAGAGGGAGCGCTTACACTGAGTTCGTATAGGTCTTCACCGTTTGCTGGTTTATCTTCCGCCTCTGCCTCTTCAACAACAGTTGCGTCTCCCATGATCTCCCTCTTCAGCTTGATCCTGGCGTGCAGCAATTAGTCCATCTCATTGTCACCGATCACGGATTCTCTGCGCACCGAGGAGGAATCCATTTCTGTGCGCTCGTATCTCCGTTATGGTACTTCTGCCATTCTTGCAAGTCCTGCGCGCAAAGCTATTAGCTGCTGCACGCCGATGTTGAACGGAATAGGTGCAAATAAACGCACTTCGTCTTTCAGCGAGAAGCCGAGGCAAAAGATGTTCGGTGGATGCTTGATTTGCGATTTCTGAATCAGCCGTCGTGTTCGGTTGCACTTTTCACACCAACCATTGATTGTGGATTCTTGGCTCAAGCTGTGTCGCAGCGCGTTAACAAACGAATCCACAGGCTGATCCTGCTGCTGTACACGAATGAGGACGTGAGGAAACAACTTTCAATGAGCAGCATGGGTGTATGTACCTGTTTGGGCGGCAGTTTGAAATCGATGGAGTAGCATCTCTGATCACGCACCACTGAATAGTTACAAACCGAGCATCGGGTTTGCACAAGGAAAGTTGTGCCAAACAACTGATCCATCAGTGCCGGGTTCTGCAACAGGCAAACAATCGTAAGTCCAATCGCATCAGCTGATGCCACGGTACTCTACCTGCACAGTTGGCTTACTGACAGATTGTCGCCGTTCTTGACCAACTGCACCGTATCCTTTCCCCGGGTTGGTGCTTCCTGGGCTGCCATTACCGCTTCCGCCAAGAGCTGTGGATCGACTACCAGATGCATTAAGGCTGGTTGTTCCTCCGCCACCGGTCTCGGCAGTCGTGTTTCTATTGCCGCTGTTTCTGAGGCCAGAACCTTCACCCGATTTCTTCATACTCTCTTTGTGCAGTTGATTGACCATGAAGAGATGGAACTGTTGGCTCAGCCGACCATACGCTAATCGCTCAGCGTCAGGTTCTGCTGGTTCTAACAGCTTGGTCGACTGGGGCAGATATCGGAACGATCGTAGGAAGTTACTGGCGTTACAACTGACACCGTTCGATATGTCCAGCATGTGAAAGAGAAAGCCCAGCTCGCAACAGAGGCAGAATTCGTCATCGCATAAATGATTCAACATGTGTGCCTGAAGAGAAGAGGCTTAAATGAGCATCGCAACTTAGCAGCGAGAATGAGCGACCAGTACCCGTAGCTGAGGAATAAAGTAAAAGGCCTGCAAGCAACTGTTCATGTACGAGTTGGAGTGCAGGTTTTCAAGGCCGGCAAATTTAGTGCGATTATAATATCTGTTGCACCACTAGTCAGCCAAAGCGGCAAGAAGTAAGAACCGTTTGACGGACCCAAAATTGAACTCTTGAACACCCATCTTCGAGTATTTGATCTCCATTCTTCGGTAGTGCTTAGGTATGACCACCGGAGGTTTACTCTGTCCAACGACACATGTACATTCAGCAAGTAATAACCCATAAAAAGGCTCAGACGAAGAAGTACGGGATCTAATCGTAAGTTGTGCTTTGGTCGTGGCGGTTCATTGCTAGCGCCAATGAAGTTACTCCTCTTCAGACCTGGATTGGGTGCAACTAGCCATTTCCCCACCTACATAGACAAGCATGAACAGTGTAAGTTCGGCTCAAAGCCACTAAGGCAGCATCATTTGTGTACCAACTTAAGGTTATTGATGATTTGGGAGGGTATTGGCGGCGGTTTTCTTGCAGTTCGACAAATCATCGTTGGTGGCCAAGTCGACAGCAGGGGATCCTCAACCGGAGGTAGAATGTACATGGCGAGGGATCTGATAATCAACAATCAGAAACAATAACAGTTACTGAATGAACATATAGCGTGGCTGGCTGAGAGAAACTGAGTACCCAGAGTCGTCGTATCCTTTTGAAAATTGGCGGAAGGGTTTTTCTGGGAGCAGCGTGGGCATCGAGAATTGATTAATTTGCACTTCCTCTCGGTCGGCCCATTGATGTACATAACTGACACCGAAACAGAATTAGTCTCTTCGCTCCTTCTGAGCAGCAGAAGAGGGTGATTAAAGGATACCCTCCACTATCCGCAAAGAGAAGGCATTCGCCAGTGCTAGATATATCAAAAGATGTTACTAGGTCGCCACCACAATCCGCCTGTCACAAGAATTTAGGAGTAAGTATGGATCGACACCACCCAGCATTACGTGTACAATACCTGATACATCTGCAAGCTAGTGGGATCACCTTGCACCTCGCATATCTGGATTTGTCCATTTTGTGAAACAAGAAAGAGACTAGAAGAGAATTTAGGATGGAACTTGAGAAGGAATGCTCCTGGTGGGAAGGCTGCACATATCCACATTAGCTTACAACACGGAGTCAAGGTAAAAAGGGCGGTACGTATGGACGTACCAATTGGTGTGAGTGGGCGCATGGTGCGGATATCATAAACCTTCACCATGGGATCAAGTATGGGGTAGCTCTGGCCCATCCTAGGATCCAGGACAGAAGCTCCACGCTCAGTTGATTGAAATTGAAAAATGGAACTGGGTGAGCGAACCTTTTAGACAAACCACATGTGACAAGCAGATCGGCCTTGATGTCGAGATCAACGACACCAGCCGTATGGCACTCTACGGAATTCTCAATACTAACGAGAAGAAAGTCAATGTGCGTTTAAAATCAAGTTTGAGTGTGAATGGCTTACCGGTGTGTACGAGGATCCAGCATGCTGACCTGACCGTTGGTTCCGCCACAGCACACAAGCCGCGAGCGCTGCATGCATGTGATGGGGCAGCCAACGTTGATCTGCAATGTGATACTGAGTGAGTCCGCAGGCAACATTCCTTCTTGGGCTTCAGCAGCTACTGACCTCTTTAGACACTTGACCACGAGATAAATCCAGTAGGAACAACGAAGTCATTTCGCCACCAAGGAGCATCTCGGGCTTTGTACCATTCAGCTGCACGCCACACCGCAGACCGCGCAGTTCTTGGCCACTGTGCTTCCGCACCCACCATGCAGCAAAACACACTCATATGAGCCTACAGTCCACAAACAAGCTGCAGTAGCAAAACTTCATTGATGGAAGGAACCTGTAGGAAAAGTTAAGCAGCCCGCCGCGCGAGTGATGCTTGATCGTGTCGGACGAGATGGAGATGATGCCGGCCTGATCCGCGTGTAGCTGACGGACGGCTGAGTTGTGTGCCTGGAACGCTGAGTACCGCTCCATCTCCGGGCTGATGTACGACACCACCCGTCCCTGCAATTCATCCACAGTTCACCACATGTGCCCATCAGCACCCATTCCACAGAGCTTTTCTTTTGTTTTTCCAAAAATAGTCATTATTGTTATTATTTATAAATATAAATAAATAATATAAATCGTTACTTTATGGGAAATTTAAAAAATAAATCTTGCATGAACATTTTATTATTAATATTTTATTAAACATTCTATAATTTTGTTTTTGTAAAATCAATACTACCCTGATAGACTGCAAAATACTCAATAAATATTTCACTCTATTTAATCCAAATTAGGATTAAAAATAATATATATTATTTAGAAATAACTAAATAAATATAGGGGAGAGGGGTCACGCACGTTGTCGAGGCCAGACCAGATGAGCTCCTCGGTGGGATCGGCAAGGACGGCGGTCACAGGCACGATGTGGTTAATGTGGCTCTCCGTGACCGCCCGCATTTCGAACCACTGGGGTCGATCGAGGCCTGCCGCGGAGGCGGCCGCGTAGGAAGCGGCTGCTGCTGGGTTGAACGTAGCCTGCCCGGCAGCGCCGTAGACGCCGCCATGATGGGAATGCGTAGAAGGATGGTGATGGTGGTGATGTGAGAGGGAGGTGTCCACGAGCACGGGCGGCGCGCCCGGCACGGGAGGCGGGATCCAGAGGGGCGAATGAGATGGGCGCACGGCAGCGCCATTCCCGCCATTTCCTCCACCGCCGCCGTAAGCCCCAAGATTTGTGGATGAGCTGCTGCCTCCTCGTACTCCACCGCGTCCCGCCCCTCCTGCTGCTGGCCCAAGGCGCAGCGAGGCGTCCATCTCCCCTGTGGCCACTTGCCCAACGCTGGAGGGCAATATAACGTGTTGTGGGGCTGGGTTGCACCGTCAACAATTCAATTAACGCAGTGTTTAGGTTGATTTCTTTTCGTATGTGACGTGAATAACGGCCAGGCGCTTTGGCGTAGTGGTAGCGCGTCGCTCTCGTAAAGCGAAGGTCGAGGGTTCGATCCCCTCAAGCGCCTTCTTTTTTTTTCTTGCGCAAAGAAATTCCAATATCACTCCCTGTTCGACTTGTCAATGCTCATTCAGGGGCTCAAGCACGACGCAGCTCGCCTATGTAGAACTCTTCGATCATCTCACGCACCCGCTCGATGGGGTGTTGCTCGCCCAGGAAGCCCGCCGTGGCGTCCCCGCCGGCATTATTCATGATGGCATCGCCTCCCGGATGCTCATCCACGTACTTGGTCACGTCGTACACCTGCTCGGGTTGAGTGGTCAAACGTGGGAGATCCCTAGATAGCCTGGGGACGGTACCTTATCCTCGATGATCAACCAACAGTCCTCGCTCGATGCATGCTTGGTGACTTCTTCTGGAGTGTAGTACTTGCGCTCCGCTGTGGTCTTGCTGACAGGCTGAGCTTTGGTAGACTGCACAATTTTACTGGAGGCGCTATTCTTGCTCGTAGGAGCTGTGGCAGTAGGAGGAGATTAATTCCATGCAAATGAAATCGTTTCGGAAACAACATTTCAAAATATAATATTAACGTGGTATTATTTTCATTTTTTTTGCTTCCGGAAGAAGCAGGGAAGGAACCGTTTTGGCCTCCGCGGAGAAACCACACAGAAACGATGAGCACAGTCACCGCTACAAGGACGTAAAGTAGCCACTCCTCCATGAAGAACACGGTACTGATGCCTGTCTTCTTCCGGTCGAGACGGAAAGCAAAAAACAAAAGAACGAAAACGAAACTGAGTTCATTTTCTCAGTTTTCTTAAATTTTTCTTTTTGTGTTTCCTTCATTCTTTTTTTGTTATTTTTGTCTACAAAAGGAAACTTACCCCTTTCGTCGTGTTCGGATAGATCTCTTGCCCTTTCTTCAGAAAAGGTGATTACAAGCGAGTCTGACACATGCTTACCTGCGGTCACGCCCTGGGTAACAGAGTTTACGCACCCTCACAGCGGCTGCGGTGCTTTATGAGGCACGGAGCTGTGCGGTGGTGGCTCCTTCTGGCTGCAGTGCTGGCAGCCGTCTCACAAACGGGCACTCTAGCATGTGACGTGCCAGGATCGCGGGAGTACGCTTCGTTCGCGGACGTACTCAATTGTACGCGCACCGCCAAGTGCGATATCGTCGTCGTCACGGTTCTCTTCCAGGCCGTGGATGTGCTGCAGACAACCGGTCCAGCGTTCGCCCAGCATGCGGAGTTGGCGGAGCAACTTACAACGTGCTTTTATGCTTTGGTCGACCTCAAATCGTTGGCCTTCATCACTAACACCGCTCTCGGTACTATTCATGGACTTGATATGCTGGCACTGGTGGCGAATGGTTTGAAGTAACCTGCATTCATCACCAGATCCATCTGCACAACATCGAACAGATTGCAACTTGGAGGTAAGAGGCTGGCGAGTGTTGCTTGTTGAAGAAGCCCAATTTTTCTACGGGGATCCAAGGCTCGACTCGCGCGTACCCAAGACACTTATGCACCTCTTCTTCCCTCGCGCACTCTTCCATATCTACGCCGATTCCAGTACCATCTTCCACAAGCACCCGGTTGACATCGTCGCGAGACGATTGATTCACGACGGAACACTCAAATCACCCAAGTTCTTGATGGCGTTTCCCAAGCACTGGGACGAGTCTGTTGAAGCTGAAGCAAGGAAGGTTTCCGAAGGGGACCTCGATGCTCACAGGCGTATATGGCACCAGATGGGAGTGTATCACTCGATCAACTCCACTTCAATGAAACCACTCTTGATGGTACCATGCATCCTGATTCTTTCTGATGATCTCACCTTACACTCTGCGTGCCTTTGCAGGGCAACTTCCGAGTACAGGCCAACCGACCGCTCGTGCGAGCCTTCGAATGTCTCTGGTACCACCACATCTCCATGCACAGTCGGCGGGACCAGTTGTCACTGGTCAAAGTGATCCAAGACATCGACCTCTGGCCTCACATTCACATCTTCGATCCTGGAGCCGAAGAGGACTACAAACGCCTCAAGGACCACCTACAGAACCCCCAAAGACAGCTACGCACTCCAGTCACTGCGATGCCAGCGAATGTCCTGGTTCCCGAACCTGCTCGCCGAGTCAGACACATCCTGATTGATACGCACGCCCGGTTGCAATCAGCATCGCTGATTTACTTCTTCAGCGCGCTCAACTCTCATAACCTCAACTGGGGCCAGTGGGAGACCTACCTCATCGGTCACGCCGGGCGCACACACTTCGGGAAGGTGATCAGTGCAATGCAAGAAGTCACACGTCCCTGCTTCACCCACATCGCGGCAGAGAGCTTCAGCTTGCGCGAGCTGGCCACACTACATGACATGGTGGTATTGCGGCTCTTCGTCGCTCCTGGAGAGACAAAGGCAACTTCGCTACTGCGTGGATTCATCACCAACCGCACAGTGCTGCTCATCGATGTGCTCATCGTCGAGTACTCCACATGGGATCCTGTCGATCTCGCCCGTCCCGACGTCATCTCGTTCAAGAACGAGCTTCGCCAAGCCGAGAAGCTGGGCGTCTTGGTGATGCCCTTCTGGAACTCGACTCGCACCGTAGGATGGGACAAGAGAGTGTGGGATCTCGCTTGGGGTCGCAACAGCCGCCTTCGAATGGTGATCGATCCTCCTCCTTACATACCTCCCCTGCCCTGTGAGACGTGGGTGGAAGACCAGGCCCACAGCATTTCGGACTGGTCCGTGATTGTCTGCGTATTCCTGATGGTTGCGGTGGTTCTTGCCAAGCTGTGTATCAAGTTGGTGAAACCTCGTGCGCCTTGGAAATGAAGGCTCACATCCACACACGCGATGATTTCTAACAAAAGGGATCTACACTGGCCTGTGCAGAAGCTCAGTGAGAACTGCTTGATGATGATGACGCCAGAGCACTCGCTCAAGTGGGTCTGGTGTGCAAGAAGAAGAAGAAGAAGTGCGCATGCTGCGAATGGACCTAACAAACTTTACTACTGCTACTCTGCCATTGTGGTGTGTGGCTGCAGACGGGTGCAAAAAAGAGTGAGCGGAGTGGGATTTGAACCCACGCATCCGAAGATAACAGTGCCTTAAACTGTCGCCTTAGACCGCTCGGCCATCCGCCCGGACTGCTACATCGTTTCTGCTCTTCTAACAAAATTGCACTGTATTGTAAGTCATCATGAAGGGCGAGCCCGAAGAAAACTTGTTCTCCTCTTTTTCTGCACAGTGTTAGATGAACATCACGAAGGAGATTCAGCGCATCAATGAGCGCGAGGTAGAGTTGGGGCTGAAAGGATCGTGGCACGACGAGTACGCGGAATCCCCCTACATCTTCGTCGGCAATCTGGACCATGACCTCACCGAGGGTGACATTGTCGCAGTGTTCGAACAGTTACGCCTCCCTCTCGTTTTCTTTTTTAAAAAAATCTTAATCCCAATAATGAATAAATTATTTTCACACTTAAAAATCCAATTTTAATAATTTATGAAGAAAGGGTTATTATTACATTAATTAAATCTCGTAGTATACTAATTAATTGAATTTGCGGTTTTGCAGGTATGGCCGCGTGAGAGACATCAACAGGATAAGAGACAAGGCAGGTAATCCGAAGGGTTTCGCCTTCCTTGGCTATCAGGACCCGCGCAGCTGCGTTCTAGCTGTGGACAACCTCAACGGCATACAGGTGCGCATGATGCGCTTCCGACCATGAATGGATGAATGTCCTGGCTGATGATGGTGCTCTTTGTTTCTGATTGATCCTGATGTCATACAGCTGACGGGGCGTACGCTGCGCGTGGATCACGTGAAGAATTACAAACCTCCCAAGGACGATGATGAGGAGGAGGGAAAGGGTAAGAAGAGAAAGGAAGCTGACCAGAGCAGTGATGACGATGGGGCCAGCGACGAAGAGGATGATGAAAAGAGACGTAAGAAACAGGAAAGGAGAGAGAAAAAGCGAAGGAAGAAAGAGAAGAAGGAGCTAAAGAAGGCAGCGAAGAGGGCGAAGAAGCTGGCCAAGTTAAACGCAGCAGAGGAAGAAGGAAAGGGGAATGCCATCGATGCACCCTCTGCTCTCCACGAAGAAAAAGAGGCCAAACAACCATTGGACGCTGCAGCGGCACCCGTCGGTGATTCTGAGACCGGGACCGTTAAACGATCGAACAGCAGATCAAGAAGTGTTGAGCGAGTGCAACGTGAAAGAGATGATAGAGATGAGCGTTATAGAGGATCCCGAAGAGAGCGCAGCCGTAGCAGGAGTCGAGACAGAGATCGGAGCAGAAGTCGGGACAGGGACAGATACCGTAGAGAACGTGATTGGCGAAGCGATCGCGACAGGGAAAGGAATAGAGAGAGAAGGGACCGCAATCGCAGCCGTAGCAGGAGTCGAGAGAGAGATCGGAGCAGAAGTCGGGATAGGGACGATAGTCGACGATATCGCCGCAGCCGTAGCAGGAGCCGGGACAGAGACGGGAGAAGGGCTAGGGAAAGAAGCAGGAGTGCCGACCGGGATTGATGTAAGGTGCCAATGGTGTGTTGATCTCATTAAAAGCAGCATTTCGAATGTGTAACATAGTACAACTAACCTTGACAATTTCTTGGGCAGTTTTTGAATTGGAATTGCCCCATTATGTTGAAATGCTACCTCCTTCATGCAGCAGTTAGGGCGTATGGCCGAGCGGTCTAAGGCGACAGTTTAAGGCACTGTTATCTTCGGATGCGTGGGTTCAAATCCCACTCCGCTCACTCTTTTTCGCGAATTTGTGAGTTTATTTCACTCACTCTTGAGAGGAAGGGCACGTAAACGATGGAGAAAGGAAAGGGAAAGAAAAGCAGTACTGCCTTCATGAACGTTGCTAGGAGGGGCCCTGCGTTGTTGGCCTTAGTGGGCATATCTGCGTTGCTCGTGTTTATCCTCAACGAGCGGTACCTCGCTGGCTTCGTCCCTCAAAGGAAGGAGGGAGTTCTCCCCCGAAGTCCTCGGCGGATCTTCGTGCCGGCACAGAAGCGAGCTTGCACGCCTGACTATGGAGCCCTGTGCTCCCGCGAAGCCACACTCGCGGATGGCCTCCCGGCGAGCGTGCTGTGCGATACCTGGCGAGACTGCTCCGGAGGCATCTACCTCGACCTTGGCACCAATGTCGGTGTGCAGCTGCGTAAGCTCTATGATCCCCATCAGTTCCCCGACGCACCCCTGCACAAAGTGTTTGGCTCGCTGTTTGGCGACGGTCCGCGTGTCAACGTGTGCTCTGTGGGATTCGAGCCCAACGCCAACCACAACGACTACCTTCACTCGCTCAACGCCTACTTCAAGTCGCGCGGCTTCCAAGCCGTTGTGCTCACTGATGTCGCCGTGGCTGCCGAGCGAGGCAATGCCACCTTCTACCTGGACACAAGGCCTCCGGCACAAGCGCAGCAGCAATGTGGCTCATCACTCGCCCAACGATTTGGGGACGGGCCACAGGTGATCGTCCAGAAGGTCGACCTTGCTGAGCTCATCGACAAGTTTGTGGTGCCCATCGTGCAGGCCGAGACGCCATGCACAGGCCGTCGGCCGCCGGTGTTGATGAAGGTGGACATTGAAGGAGGCGAGTACACTTTGATCCCTGCCCTTCTCGTGCGCGGAGCTCTGTGCCACGTCGACGTGGCCTTTGTCGAATGGCATGAACGCATCCGCCCGTTGGTCTCGAATGCCTCTGCTCTCAACGACGAAAAGTTTGCAGATCTGATGCACAATGTGCTCAAGCCGCTCTCCGACTGCCAGGTCGATGTGATCGAGATGGACGACGAAACCTATGCTGATGGCAAAGCCATCCCCTTTCCCAGCCACACACCACAATGGCAGAGTAGCCGTCGTAAAGTTAGTTAGGTCCATTCGCAGCATGCGCACTTCTTCTTCTTGCACACCAGACCCACTGAGCTTCTGCAGATAGGTTGGAGTAGATCCCTTTTGTTCGACATCATCACGTGTGTAGATGTGAGCCTGCTAACAATGCGTCAAGTTGATGTTCGAGGATGTGCGTCTAACCCTTTCTTTTTTGGACCCCCGCTACTGATTCTTTTCTAAAAGAGAATGTATTGGCGCCCTTGCGCTGAGCCGACAACGCGAACAAGCTTAGTTGCCACCACGCAGACGGAGCACGAGGTGGAGGGTCGACTCCTTCTGGATGTTGTAGTCGGCGAGAGTGCGGCCGTCCTCAAGCTGCTTACCGGCGAAGATAAGACGCTGCTGGTCGGGGGGAATGCCCTCCTTGTCCTGGATCTTCTGCTTCACATTCTCGATGGTATCGCTCGACTCGACTTCGAGGGTGATGGTCTTACCCGTGAGGGTCTTGACGAAGATCTGCATACCTCCGCGAAGGCGAAGCACGAGGTGGAGGGTCGACTCCTTCTGGATGTTGTAGTCGGCAAGGGTGCGGCCGTCCTCAAGCTGCTTGCCAGCGAAGATGAGGCGCTGCTGGTCAGGGGGAATGCCTTCCTTGTCCTGGATCTTCTGCTTCACGTTCTCGATGGTATCGCTCGACTCGACCTCAAGGGTGATCGTCTTGCCGGTCAAGGTCTTG
>CDEZ01023480.1:13111-26370 GCA_000826365.1 Acanthamoeba royreba
CTGCTGGTCGGGGGGAATACCCTCCTTGTCCTGGATCTTTTGCTTCACGTTCTCAATAGTGTCGCTCGACTCCACCTCGAGGGTGATGGTCTTGCCAGTGAGGGTCTTGACGAAGATCTGCATACCTCCACGCAGGCGAAGCACGAGGTGGAGAGTCGACTCCTTCTGGATGTTGTAGTCGGCAAGAGTGCGGCCGTCCTCGAGCTGCTTACCCGCGAAGATAAGACGCTGCTGATCGGGGGGAATACCCTCCTTGTCCTGGATCTTTTGCTTCACGTTCTCGATGGTATCCGAGCTCTCGACCTCGAGGGTGATGGTCTTGCCGGTGAGGGTCTTCACGAAGATCTGCATGTTGTTGGGGTAGGGGTTGCGCTGTGAGAGGCCTCGGTCTGTCTGGGTTGTTGTCTTGTGCAGACGTAATTGAAGAATTGGTTACTGCGTTTGCGTGTGTCGCCTTTTGTACGTTTCGGGCGCACCACACCTGCCAAACGTACGAAACACAGACGTAACCGATTTCGCTGCGTTTTCTTCCGTTCTGCGATTTTCTTGGGTTCGCGGAAAGTACGAAACTCCGTATCTCCGGCATTCAACAGAAAGGTCAAACGGAAAGTCAAACTTCACCGAGCCTGGGCTGACGAGAGGTACCGCGATAAAAACAATCGGCCTGAATACACAAACAAGGAATAGATCACGGTTTATTCGGACTCTGAGAGTTGGCGCCACCACTACTGCTGCTGGTCCCCTTGGAAGACAGGATGTTGAGCAGCCTTCCTCGCTGTACCTCTCGTGCTGTGTGGGCACAATGCAAGGGGCTTAAGAAGGGGAAGGGAGTCGAGATCACAAAATAAAAGGCAAGGAATCGCACCCTCTTCCAGACCGAGATGGAGCGCCCAATCTTGCAGCGCCTTCTTCTTTTGGGCCAATACTTCTGGTGGCATCTGTGCAAACACTGTTGGAGGTAATCGTGAGTACTATGCACGTCAATCCAACATTCCTCCGATCAAGCACATCCCAAAGAGCTGCATGCTTGAGTGCATCCATCACGTACACTCCATGAGCTGGTCATCTGTGAGATGGGCCGTAGTGTCCACCCCCATTTCCGCTCCCGGTCGTGGCGGGGTGTGCGCCTGCAGGACCATCAACAACTTGTAAGTGCAAGGTCCAACCTCTGAAATTATGTAAAAATAATTCAATAGGAACCTCATGTAAAGGGCGACTGTTGGTAGCGGCAGAGAGAAGGGGCTGCCGCCAGGCACCACCGATGACATCGGCGTCGTCCTCTTCGAGCTTTTCTTCACTCAGAAGCGATAGTCCCTCCTGCGATGTCGATGGGGCAGAAGACGATGCTGACGGGCTCCCCTTGCGCTCCCTTTCCCGTTCATCCCCTGGCGACTCCATAAACGTGCCACTCAATTATGTTCGCAATCGGACGAGAAAACTATTTTCCTACATATTTTCCTTTCCCCAAGCCACAGATTATTTTGAAACGATTTCGCAAAAAAAAAAAACAGGAACAATAATCAGCTGTTTTGCTCAGAAAGAAGTGGAACGCAACGAAAGAGACCAAAAGGGAGGATCCCATAAAACTAGAATCTTCTTCACCTGATGGTGGATGCACCAGGGGTCGGCCACCAACGCCGGACGTCTCACTTCCTTCAGAAGATGAAGAGTTGGTGGTACCGGGCGACGGGTCGAGTGCCGCAAGCATCTTCCAGCAGCTACCCCAAGAACTCTGGATCCAGATACTCTCATGGTTGCCTGCATGCGAGCTCATGCAAGCTGGTCTGGTGAGCCGCCGTTGGTTCCACCTGTCGCGTGAGGAGCTCCTCTGGCACCAACTCTGCGTGCGGCACGGCCGAGCAGGTCACCACCGTGGCATCATGCCCAGCAGTGGTGCTGCACAGGAGTCATCGACAGGAGAAAGTGGGGCTGTAAAGAGACCCGAAAGCTGGCGCATGTTCTTCTGGAGTACGCCTGGATTCCTCGCCTGCAGAGGAGATCATGGTGAATGCTGACTCTGATGATCTGTGATGACAGCACCAATGAACCTGCTGGTTGATGAAGAAGCGGCGGTCAATAAACAGGGCTGGAGCCTGCGCCATGGTGGCGATGGTTGGGTCAAGTACAATCTCGATCCGGAAACGGCCAGTCGCTTGGGCGCTCAACACTATTATGCATCCTCGTACGAGGTACTACATACCATCATACTACCTGGGACAGTGTGCAGGGATGCCTTCGTGTAATTCTTCCCTTGTCTGACATCTTCCTAGTGGTGCCGTAAGAGACAGATCGTGGATCTGTTGGCAGCGGGGTTGAGTTCTCCCTTCCTCGACTCTTCACCACCCATCCATGCTAGTGAGTACTTCTGTGCTCGTGCAGACTGTGGCAGCACTTATGTCTTCAAGGTATGTCTTCTGCCCTCAATGCCTGCTTTAAGCAAGCAGGCGCGATTGGCACGTGCTTGTGAAGATCCTCACAATGATGGGACCTGGTCAGGTCAAGCTACTTGATGCACAGATGAATGTACTGAGCAAGTGGACGACAGGACCACGGGACGCATCAACGGAATGGACCAAGGAAGAGCACGTATTCCGTAGCTATGCTACCGGGCTAAGGTACTTAACGCATGTTGCTGCTCGTCTTCTGGGATCTATGTACAATTTGCTCACTCATCTTCTGTTCCTTCTCCAGGTTCATCGCGTTCACCAGTCGAGGTAAGGACGCCAAGTGGTGGGCCGGCCACTACGGCGCCCGCATGGCGGCAGCATCACTCTCCATCCTCGTCGGATGAGTCTCCGGACGCACTAGCGTAACAAACATACAATATTGATTTATTGCCAATTTTTAATTATTAATATTCTTCGAATTCATGCATTTCATATTTATTTTACATTATTTTACATTTTAAAAGAATTATTAATAATTAAAAAAATATTCATGAGCGTGTAGAGGCATGACGATCGTCCTCGGCCGACATGCACTCGCTCTCGCGCTCCTCGTCGCCCATGTGGCGGCGGCGCTTGGCCGGGCTGCGGTGCTGCTGCCTCTCTTTGGCCACGCGCGCCCGCTCCACGAGGGAGAGCACCTCGGCCAGGCTCATCGCCAGCTCGTCTACGCTTTCGTCCTTTTCATCTTCCCTGCTTCCTCTCGACGGGATGGTGGTACCTGCTCCTCCTCCCTCTTCTCGTGTCTGAGTAGACGAGGCAGCTTCGTCATCTACAACAACAACACCGTCGTCATGAATGACGCGTAGCGCATCAGCCTCGATCTCGCGCTTGTAGTACTCTACGATCTCGCGCGCCAGCGGGCGCAGTTGGGTGGCGAGTAGGCGTTCCTTCTCCTGCGTCCAGAATTGCCATTCCTTGAGGGCAGCCGACATGGCATCAAAGGAAGAAGATTCTTGGACCTGGCGCCACGCCATGATGCTCTGTGTGGCCCGCGTCTCGGCCTGCCGCACCTCTGTCGAAATGGCCAGTAGCCTATCGAACTTGGCATCGATGTCCGCCTCTGAATCCGCATCGGCCATCTCCTCTACACGAATCTTGCGCTTGCCCATCAATTTTGAACATCCTCCTTTCATCGCTGCCTCTTCATCATCAAGGGTACGCGTCCTCTCCATTTCATCTCGCTCCATCTCGCGCCAAATTTGCAGCTAAAAAAAGGGATTCGTTTGCTTTTTCTGGACTTCGTGCGAGGTATTTCAGGAATTTATGGGTTGTCTTAAGTCACATTCCTCACATGTTTGATCAGACGGTATCAAAAGCTCTCTTCAAAACCTGCGCTGTGTCTCCACAGCAGTCCCTCAAAAGAGATGATGGATGATGATCTAACGCTGCGCCCCATCACGCGCCATGAAGACAACAGCACCACCGAAGATCTCTCTCTCGATAAGTTCTACACTTCGGTGTACATCAACATCTCCATAGGGCTTTTGTGCATTTTAAGCTTCTCCCTCATCCACCGGCGTCGTATGTTCGGCCTCTACCGATTTTACGCGCCCAGGAAGAAAGCCATCGACAATCCCATTACCTCCACCTTCTGGAAGAGTCTCGTTTTATGGATTTGGCAAAGTGTCAGGTCTGCGACCACTTATTTTATTTTATTTTATTTTATTGGTATTTCCTTTATTTATTTTTTATAGTTTTATGCTGGTTTTATTGTTATTCATAACTTTTATTGTTGAGTGCAGATACACTGACGAACGACTCTGGCGAACGCACGGCCCTGATGCTCTCGTCTACGTACAGTTTATCAGACTGTGCCTTGCGGTACTGTAACATAACTTAATTGTTTGTCCTTCTTCTCGAAGCGCTCACGAGGGTTCGTCTGCAGTTGAGCTTTGTGCTGATGTTCTTTGGCCTCGTTGTCTTCGTGCCCCTCCATGTTTCCGGAGAGCACGAAGTTACAGGCGTATCGGACATGGGACATTATACCATCTCCAATCTTCGTCAAGATGACCCCAAGCTCATTGCTCACAGTTACGCTTCGCCTCTCTCGCTGTGGGCGAATCCTCACTTGATCCTCACCTTGCGCTGACCTTGGTTCTGCATTCTGCAGTTGTGTTTACCTACCTGTACTCTTTTGCAATGTACGGTATCATGTGGTGGGCCTACCGTCGTTATGCGGTGATTCGCCGGCGGTACATGGATCGGTAAAGTGTTTCCTCGCATATATGCAATTTGATAAATAGGCCAACCGTGATGAATACACTATGCAGAAGCGAGCCTCGAAGCTTTACCTTACTCCTGCGCAATATCCCACATCGTCTACTGGACAAGGCAGAGCTGCAGCGGTGGTACGATCCTTCTTCAGACATTTCCGCCTTCGGCATTCCCTTAGGGCTCGTGTGGTTGTGACTTAGGTTTGAGGATCACATGCAAAAGGAGATCGTGGACATTCAATTCGTGTACTCAGTTCAGTCGCTTGATAGGCTCAAGAAAAAGAGAAACATGTTTCTCAACAAGCTTGAGAGAGCCGAAATGACCTATGCACGAAGAAAGAGGGAGAAGGAAAGACGTGAGCAGGATAAAGAAAACCCTGGCTTTTTCAGCAGGTAAGAACTCATACATGTGCTTATTTTACTGTTCTGGCCAGATCTCATATCGTTTGTATGTGCAGCGTGTGGGACAACATGGTCTACTTCTTAACGTGCAAGTGCTGCCGAAAGAGTAGTGAATATCAAACACTGGATGACCTCCGGCCAACAAAAAAGGTCGGTGTTTCCATATTTTCTATGTTTGGACCCAAGGTAAGATTGCCATGCTTCTGGGTTGTGTAGAGCATTGATCTCACATACATCTGCAGGTAGACGCAATAAAGTACTACAGAGATAAGGTGAAAAAGAATAACAAGATCATCAAGGCCCACCTCAGGTGCCCATTCACCTCGTAAATTAACACAACAATCCGGACCATACTCACTTCTGGCTATGGTCAGGTCTTCGGTGATTGAAAAGAGGTTCAAAAAAGCGCACACTGCCTTCGTCACATTCAAATCTATGTATCCAGTGCGAGCACCGCCTCAGGCCTTTATTGATCCACATGAAATGCAGGTTGAGGGTGCACCAGGTATCAAACCCGCTCTAGGTATATCTTCACACTGAGAATTCTCTCTAATGCGTAAGCAGATCCATCTGATGTGAATTGGAATCAGTTAACGATTCCTTTCTATTCTCGAGTCATCCGTATGATTGCTGTGAATGCACTCCTAGCATTCCTCATTATACTTTGGGTCTTCCCCGTGGCGGCCGTTCAGTCATTGGCTAACCTTGAGAGCATATCCAAGGTCGAATATCTGAAATGGCTTCAACGTACGCGAGCTCTTCTTCCCTTCGATCTTGCTCTGAACGTGCACTCATCCGATTATTTTGGCAGCCGGAGTGGACTTGTTGAATGATATCAGCCCTCAAATACTGGCCGTTATTGAAGGCTTCCTGCCCTCATTGATCCTGCTCATATTCATTTCAATCACCAAGCCCATTATCAAAGTGCTCTATTCACATCAAGGCGAGGCAAGCTATTCAAGTATCGAATGGAAGACGATGGCTACCTACTGGGGATTTCTCATCCTTAACGTTTTCTTGTTCTCTACCATCGGTGGTGCCCTCCTTAAGGTAACTGCTATCACTGCTACTATTCGCTCCTGAAACATGGTCCTGATGAAAATATTTTCATTCATTATTAGGTATTAGACGACTTCATTGAAAACCCCCGGTCAATCGTCAATCTCTTGGCCGTTTCACTACCTCAGCAAAGCAGCTTCTTCATCAACTATCTTCTCATAGCTGGTATGAGAAATCATTCGATATTGCCCTCACAGTTAGTAACATCCTTGTTGCGCAGGTTTCGGTCGTCTGCCGCTGAAGCTCTTCCGCATTCCTGCATTCCTTGAGCGCATTCTTACCATCATACTCTGCAAACCTGTTACTGAGCGCGAGGTACCCCTAATCCGTTTTCCTCTGTTATGTAAACGCATGGAGATGACAGCCAAATACAACTCACAGAAGCTCAAGAAGTATCGACCCGAATCTTTTGACTACTCACTAGAGGTGGCTGAGGAACTGCTGGTATGCTATTACATTACTCCATAATGCGAGGACATTGCAACTCATGTCAGGAATATTCTCGCTCAGGTGTTCACGTTGTCGCTTTGCTACAGCCTAATGGCACCATTGATAACCGTATTCGGTGTGGCCTACTTCGTCCTGGTCTATTTGATCAACAGATACAATCTTATTTATGTGAACGAGCAGCGGTGGCAAGGTGGAGGTAGGTCACTAGTGCCTAATCAATATGATGTTCGTCATTACTCATCCACTGCCTAGGCACAATGTGGTCACTCATCTTCCATCTCTTCATGGCCGCCATACTTCTCTTTCAGCTGGTCATGGCCGGCATTCTCGGTTCGCATTCTCTTACACTTGGTGTTTATTGCTTGGTCCGTGGTGCGCTCTAATTCGAAAGCTCTGCCTTATGATATTCAGGTTTGTCACAGTATGGAGGTGGTGTTACCCTCATTATTCTTCCCTTCATCACTGCCGTGTTGTGGTATGCAATGCGTCACCATTGGCACCGCACAACGCAGTTTGGTATGTTTTCCTCGGTTGTGATCACTAGCGAGATGACTGTAAATGATTGAATCCCCCCAGGGCCACTGGAAGGAACGGATGTGATCAAGCCAGCCTCTTGGGACGACTTCGTAGGTGCGTCAGACAGACCTGAGCAACGTGAAATATTCTGTGTTTACACAGCTCGTGCTACAGGCGCATATCTACAGCCTCCTCTGCAAAGAGATGAAGAAGACGACGCGGAAGACGGTTGGTATGACGAAGACCAGGAGAACGTGGCGAAGGAACAGGTTCTTCTTGATGAATCAAACTTGGCCGGCGCCGAACTGTGGAGTTGGAAGATAATCAAGATGAAAGATAGCTTGCGGTTTGTGTGCTTATCTTTTGGACTGCTACTGCAATGGCTGATGGTACCGGTTCCCAACAGGAAAGGCAAGAACAAGATTATACATGCACAAAAGGGCAACGCGTTTATATCGCCACTCCTCGATCCACTGCTCGGCGAAGACCTCCAGCTCTCGGAAAGTTCAGATACAGAACTTGAGAACTCGGAGGAGGTGCATGGCCGACGAGGATACGGCAGCGATGGTGAATGGGAAAGGAGCGGCCGGCAATCCGGGTTGAGTTCTGAAAGCATAGAGGCACCCTCTCCCCCCAGAAGGAAGGGAAAGGAGAAGCGTCATAGCGACAATCGACGTACAGACGTTGAAGCGGTCAAGAGGGCAGAGGATCGGAGTGAGCGTTATAGCGTGGGAGGCGACGTGGAACAGGGCGAGGCTGGCTGGCAGTCTCCTTCTATGACCGCCTCAGATGAACTGCGCGAGGCAGCAGGAAGCCCAAGCGGCGCCTCCGACTACAGCAGCAGCGAGGGTGAGCGTCTCATTGCCTACCCCAATGGCAACTGATCACCCATGGTTCTCGGTGTACTCCATTATGTCGTATAAGTTTGCGTTCAAAATTGACACACTCCAGATGAGGCTCGTCAAGCACGCCAGAGGTGACTTACCTCGGGCTGCCTTCTTTCGTGTGTGCATCTACAGGATCACAAGTCCAGGGTACTGCTTCATTACTTCTGCCCTCGTTCTGTTGCTGATGCCACATTTACCTAAGATGATCCGTGAGAGCGAGGGACAGAGTTCTCCAGCTTGCCTGTCGTTTGTTGATACACCGCTTGTCAATGGATTCATCAGGAAAGAGGGGAGAGCGAGGAGGCCTCACCTTAGAAGCTCTGAATCGAAGTTGCATCCTGACACGTTGAGCGTTTCCAGGTGAGGTACCAGCTGCATGGCTCGCCTTATTTCAGCCCAGGTCAGGCTATGGCAAGAGGTCAGCTTGAGTTCGATGAGGTTGAAACAGCACTTCTCAAGCAATACCTACGGAGAGGAATCCGGAGGTCAGGTCATCAGTCAAGTCGCGAAAGGGTATGCAGAGAGAGTACATCAAGAAACGTTCCAGTCACGCTGGTCATCGACAGGTCAAGGTCGCGTATATCCCTACAAGTGTCAGCCATACAACGCAGCACGGCGTCTGTCACGTTGGTCTGCGCAAAGACCACGGACGAGAGATTGGGCATCCTGCGGACAAGACTGACGCTCACCTCTTCATCAAGGCTTGGACAGCCGGACACGAACAGGTACTGCATCGTCGGGAGAATGTTTGTGCTGATGGTGGACCCTTCTGGTACACTTGAAAAACTCAAGTTATTGCAGCCTAACAGGAGTTAAGGTCTCGTTGTAAGTCGTATCCACAAGAATGGCCGAAGGAAGGAGCAGTCGCGTACCGGAGAGATAGAGCTTCGAGAGGACGGGCAAGTTGTCCAAAAGGTGATGGAGCCAGCGTGCGTTTCGTAGATTGCGACAGTTGGAGAAGACCAACCATTCGAGTCGAGGCAGAAACCCTGCCATTTTGACACACACTCAGTAAGAATAGAGCGAAAGAAGCAGGCGCGCAATAGCAATAGAACCTTGTGCGAGATGCATCAGGCCCTGGTCACCCACCTGGGTATCGGCAAAGCTGAGGAAGGTGAGTTTGGGCAGGCGGGCAATGTGCATGAGGTCGTCATCTTGCAGGCTAGTCGAACGGGAGAGATCCTAATTGCAGAAAAGGGATAAACTTAGTGCAAGATTGATTGGATGTCGCTCGAGATCAGCAAGTACGAGGGCTTCCAGGGTGAGCATGTTGGTCAAGTTCTCGAGGCCGAAGGTTGCCATCAACGAGTTGCAACCGGATAGCTCTAGCAACTTAACCTGTGTGCAGTTTCTGCGTTGTATGAGAGAGCTGAGCACTGCGCGAGCTCCACTCTCCTCGAACAAGTGTGTACGTTTGTAATGTTTCGAGTGCTCGGCCAGTGACGTTGTTGCAGTTTGAAAGATAAAGAGTGTGCAATGAGGGACACTCTTGAGCCAAGGCTATGAGGGAAAGATCTGTCACTTGAGTGCATCCTGACAAGTTCAGAACCTGATCAACAATCGAATGAGAGGGCAGTGAGAGCAACACGGCAGGTAAACGACTCAGGTACGTTTAGTTCTTTACAGTTGTCTCCGATTTCAAGAACGGCTATGTCTGAAAGGAGAGTACAGCCCGACAGGTACAGAGCCCTCATCTCCAAGCAACTGTGGTAAATGGGTGTGGGAATGCAGGACTGATAGTTGTGAGAATAACTTACTTGCGGACAAACGTTCGAACGGTGTCATCCGTTACCCGTGAGCAGTTAGAGAGATATAGGGTCCTTAAGTTTTTGCAACTGTTGGGTGTAGGATTGTTTGTTAACTGCAGCTCTCATAAGTCGAGATGGCGCAATGCATTTACCGTGATCCAATCAAGCGGATTGTCTGTTCGGTTGCCGCACACCCGGTGAGGTCCAAGAACAGCAATCGTTCCACGCAAGGAGCTGTAGCTGTGGGAATACATGAGACAATCATTGTTGCATAAGTGATCAGAAACATACCGATCGAAGCCAAGGCGGAATCTGAGATGCGTCGGAGGCGACCAAGGCCGAGTTCCTCCAGGTATGGCATGCAGGAAAGGAGGTGAGCAAAGCCCTTGGACTTGTCAGCGCCGTCATCTGTGATATGTGAGCAGCGGGATAGGTTGAGAGCTCGCAGAGACGAGCATCGAGTAAGCGCCTGAAAGACGGAAGCTGAAGTGATCTGATCACGCAAACTCTTAGTGCTTGTTCTTCTGAGCTCACAACAACGTGGTGAAGACCTTTGTGCATCCAAAAAGGATGAGCTCCTCCAAATGTGAACACATCTCCGCAAGCCTGGTTATTCCTTTGTCGCTCACATTCGTGCATCGCGTAAGATCAATCTTTCTGGTACATAAATGTCAGATGACCAGGCTACATGAAGTGAAACGAGAGTACCGTAAGGCTGGGCAGACCGCTGCAACCGTGCTCACAACACTATCGTCTACTCTAGGGGAGCGTGAGAGATCAATGCTCGATAATGCAAGACCTCCTTGGCTGGCTTTCTCTAAAGGACAGTCGTTACAGAAGTTAAAGAGCGTACAATCTTTCGTGATCAGCCATAGTAGCGCACCTGCCAAGGCGTTGAAGAAAGAAATAAGGTCATTAGCAGGCATATTCACGCATCGAGAGAGCGAGAGCTGCGTGAACATGGTGCAAGGAGTGGAAATGATAAGATCAAGCGTCTTCTTGGTGAGATTCTCTCCTCCAGCGAGTGATAATTGTCGCATTTCGGGATCCAGAAAGAGGCTCACGTTGTCATCAGTGAGCACTTTGCGATTGATTGCAGTGGAGAGGAGCGACTCGGTGATGGGCAGCGGCAGCATCGAACTGAAGGACGTATCAATCGCAGCTGGCAGAGTTGCAGAAGAGGGCGGTGATGAGGAAGAAGTGGCGAATTGAAGACGCGACATCATGTCCGACATGACTGAGTCTACACACAGATCCCGTAGGGGCAGTAGTCCCTTGACCATGGATCTATGGCCATGCATGTCTTTGTTGGCAATGCTACGTTCATCGGACCGTGACGAGTGCGGGTTTGCGTGCGCGCGGTAAGCGGGAATGAACTCAAATTCATAGATCGATACCAACTCGTCCTTCTTCACTTCCCCATAGATGTCCCGCAGGATGGCCGCCAACTCATCCATCCCGCTGAATCCATCCCTCTTCGCATCCTCCTCGCTCAGTGCGCCGTAAGGCTTGACCTCTATCCCTCTGATACGAAGCGAACCCACAATCTCTGTGAGACAGAGAGATGAAGACCATCAACATCAACAATCAAGTGAATCTGTGCACAAACGTATGGCGTACTTCCAGAGGGATCCAGCTGGAGCGGGAGGACGTTTGCCGAAGGGCAATGAATGTGGCCAGGGTAATAGCGGATGGTGGTCGTTTTCTTACCGTTCAGCACCAGAGGAAAGAAGGCATCCCTGAACATCATCACCAAAAATGTTTCCATTAGACACAAAAAAATCATGTTAAATAAAATCTTTATTAAAAAAAGATAAAAATAAGTGCAGGGGCGGTGAAGTGTACCTGAGGCCCATGACTGGCCTCACCCGCAGAGGCATGTTTGGATAGTTGTGCTGCAACCACTGGTGCAGTGCCTCTGCACTCTCCCCCTCTGCCTCCATGTTCCCCAGGTCATATCTTCCCTTGCTGCCCATTCTGTTGTTTCTTTCTTTTCTCTAGCTGGTCCTCCAGTTAATTATTTTTCTCTGTGCCGGCAGAAACGGTTTTATCTTAAAGAAATTCTGCCTCTACCGAAAAATTGTGAAACAGGTTTCAATATTGCGAAACTTTGCCGTTCTCCAAAATGAAATAGAGCTACTGTTCGAAATTTTGAAGTTCAAAGCTGCGGGACATCCAGGCAAAACCACGCATATTTCCGAATACCCGAGTAACCGGATTTTTCTGTGCTTCTCGCAGCGAACCGCCACGAAAAAGGCGCCACAAATTCAGACGATCGAGACCGCGGGCCTCTCATCTTCCCCTCATCTTTGCACCCCATCATCTCTCTCCCTTGATCAATTCTTTTAATTATTATTTATTGATTTGAGGGAACAAACATCCCATTCTCTAAAAAGGAGAAAAAGGGACATTTATAAGCAAATAATAAGTCTACTGGATCCATCCATCTCATCTGGGTGAGAGGGAATAAGAAGATAAAGAAATGGCGGATTGCAACTTCCTACAAAAGGCCATCACCATCGTGACGCAGGCCACTGAGGCAGATACCAAGAAGGACTACGCCGAGGCCTTTCGTCTCTACCAACTCGCGCTCGAATACTTCATGACTGCTCTCAAATGTATGTCCATTCCCTGCTCCTGACATATATCAATCTTTATTATCTTATTCTTTTTATTTCCTCTACTCGGTGCAAGAATTACAAATAAATCAACCATTGAGAGAATTTATTAAACACATTTTGCATCGTTTCTGTTTTTATTGATTATTTTTCTTGTTTTAGCCGATCTGCGTAGCTCGTTGCAAAAGATCTGATTGGTCGTGAATGATTGGAAAAACAGATGAAAAGAACGAGCGCTGCAAGCAGACGATCCGTGCGAAGTTGAAGGAATACATCGACAGAGCCGAGAAGTTGAAGGCCTACCTCAAGAACAACGAAGGCAAGAAGCCCGTGGCCCAGGGCAGCGCGGGGTATGCAGTGTCCAGAGCTCTGGTTCTTCTGTACCAGACTGAGATGCTAACTCTCTTCGCAACGTAGAGGTGATGACGACGAGGGTGACCCTGAGAAGTCAAAGCTGCAGAAGGCCCTGCAGGGTACGACTATCGTGAGGGAGAGGGCAGCAAGCCATAGCCTGAACTCACCTTTACTTCAGGTGCTATCTTGACTGAGAAGCCCAATGTGCGCTGGGACGACGTTGCTGGTCTGGAGCAAGCCAAGGAGTCTCTCAAGGAGGCCGTCATCCTACCCATCAAGTTCCCGCAGCTGTTCACTGGCAGGAGGAAGCCTTGGAAGGGTATCTTGCTCTATGGGGTACGCAATCACCCAATCTTGCGCCACATGATCAGTATTTAATCAACAGCATACAGCCCCCTGGTACGGGTAAGTCCTACCTTGCCAAGGCCGTTGCCACCGAGGCGAACTCGACCTTCTTCTCCGTCAGTTCTGCCGATCTCGTTTCAAAGTGGCTCGGTGAAAGCGAGAGGCTGGTTCGTAGCCTATTCGAGATGGCGCGTCAGAACAAGCCTTCGATCATCTTCAT
>CDEZ01023481.1:0-12497 GCA_000826365.1 Acanthamoeba royreba
GCAAGCCTAGCGTGGAGCCAGGCGACACAGATATCGCAGAGAATGTCCTCGTCATCGAACCAGAAGTGGTCCATGTCGTGCACGATTGCTGTCGTCTGAAGTCGAGTCTTGAAGTATTCCACACTGTAGAGATTCTTCCGGTCACTTTGTTTCTTTTTCTTGCCTTTCTCGAAGTCTTCCTCTTCTGCAAGTCCCAACAATGCAAGCGCTTTCACGCTGGATATGGCGAATTGCGTGAGTTGTGAACCAGGTACTTGCTTCCCCTTTGTGCGGCGCACCTTGTCCGGAACTTGGCAACTGACGTGAAGTTGTCATCCGTTCCTATGACCCACAAACTTGGTTTTTCTGTTTTGGCCATGTTAAGCAGGTGGCCCAGCAATATCCAGGTCAACACTCCAAACGGATAAGAGACCGCTATGCACCCCTGAATGTTAAGGATCTTGCTCAGCACTTGCTCACTGTCATCATTCAGTATATGATGGAGCACCTTAATAATATCCACATCATTTACAACAGAACACCCAATGGCCGATCCATAGGAGTACCCGACCACGTACACTGCCTCCACCCCACACTCTGAGTGTAAATATCTACAGACTGCCATCACATCATCCCGCTCTCCGCTCCCTGCATTGACATGCGGAAGAGCGTTAGCTGATGTTTCGCCATCGTAGCGCTACATTCAGTCCATCCCGCATAGAACGCACCTCTCCAGGTTCTGCTGCCTGTTGAACGTCCTGTGCCCCTAAAATTGAATCGCACTACGCAGAAGCCCTCCGCAGCGAACCTGCACGCCACACAGAAGAGGACAAAGTGTCAAAATATAATTATAAATTTGAACAAATATGGAGATATTTAAAAACTGCGAATATCTTCCGTTCTTTCGGGAATTTTTTTAATATTATGAAATGTGAAAATAAAAATCAAAAATAAATATATAATGTAAAAAGGGACGAACCGCTTGAAGAGAGCAACAACGACGTTGTTGTTCATGTTGCCACCCAACAGCGGATGAGGATGGGTTATAACGATCCCCACCTTCGAATTCCTGCTTGCCGCGCGTGAACCCGCTTCGCCCGGACCGCCGGAGGATGAGGAAGATGACGAGGATGTAATCGACGTGCTGGAGCTCCCCTCTCGCGGCCGCTTGGGCTTGGCGATGACCGCCTCCAGATGCACCGTGTCGGAGACATCTATGGTGCTGCGCACGGCCCGTGTGGAGGACGAACCTCCTGGCGATCGCTCCTCGCCCTCCCAATCCATGTACACGCGTGTGGGATAGATTGCTTTACCTAAGTTCCGGAAATTTTTTGCAATTTGGAAACGACCTCATCCACAACGAACCTGCGAAAATTCATCGGTATCAGGACCTTCATCGAACGTGCAAAAAAGAAATTCGGAAGAAATTGTAAAGATCGTCATCAAATCACACATTCATTTTTTGCCCGTTCACATGGGTACGAAATTTTCCATTTTCGAAAATCCTTGAAGTAAAGTACTTGATTGTACAGCATTACTTCATGCATTATGTAATCAATAAATTCATTTATGTAATCATTGCGAAATATTAAAAAAGACATTTTTGAATCAAACAACAGAGACAAGTCACGAAGACCCACACGGAGCACTGCAGGCAGTCGTGAGCGAGCTTGGCGGACTGGCCTTCGACGATGCCGCGCTGGCGGAGGAGCTCGATCGACGCGACAAGCTGGCTCACCTGCGTGCCAAGTTCCTCTTCCCACAGGCACACCCGGACGACCCGGCCTCGGGTCCGGCGCTCTACTTCTGCGGCAACTCGCTAGGCCTCCAGCCGGCGCGCACGCGTGAGTATGTTCTTTATGAACTGGACGAGTGGCACAAGCGCGGCGTGGAAGGCCACTTTCTTCACTCGCCTTTCAGCAAAGACGAGCAAAAGGTGGAGCCGTGGTTGACGACGGACGAGAACGTGCACGCACGTGCCGCAAAGCTCGTCGGCGCGCTGCCTCTCGAAGTTGCGATCATGAATGGATTGACTGTCAATCTCCACCTGATGATGGTTCCATTCTACCGGCCCACGCCGCAGCGACACAAGATTCTCATCGAGGGACGATCCTTCCCTTCTGACTGGGTATTGTTGCTCTCTTCTTGATCGAAACATGCGGTGCCGCTGTACTAAGGCGAAGCATGAATGCACAGTACGCAGTGGAGACGCAGATCAGATTCCACGGCTATGACCCGTCCACTTCCCTGATTCAACTTTATCCTCGTGAGGGGGAGACAACCCTGCGTACGGAGGACATACTGGCCACCATCGAGAAAGAAGGTGATAGCATAGCTTTGGTTCTTCTCAGCGGCGTGCAGTACTACACCGGTTGGTACTCGCTTTTATTATGGAAGTGTGATTGAAAGCTGATCATTATCAATTCACTACCAAGGTCAATTCTTCGAGATCGAGAAGATCACAGCAGCAGGTCACGCTAAGGGCTGCTTTGTGGGATGGGATCTGGCCCACGCTGTAGGCAACGTTGTTCTGAAGCTGCACGACTGGAACGTAGATTGGGCATGCTGGTGCAGCTACAAATACCTGAACTCTGGGTACAGCTTTCATCTACACCCTCTCGTTGAGGGAGGACATGTGCTCATTACTCCTACAGCCCCGGTGGCATTGCAGGTGTGTTTGTCCACGAGAAGCACGCGCACAGGAAAGATCTGCACAGATTCGGAGGTTGGTGGGGCCACAGTATCAAGACGCGATTCGACATGAACCAGCCGTTTGATCCTGAGGTTCATACCATCCTCTCCTACTAGATACGCCTGCATAGATCTTACTCTAGCGTTATGATTCCTCAGCCGGGAGCGTTTGGGTTCCGCCTGTCAAATCCGCCTGTGTTGCAGTGCGCTACCCTCTTCGCCAGCTTGGAGATGTTTGAAGAGGCCGGTGGCATGGAGAAGCTTCGAGCCAAGTCGATTATGCTGACCGCCTATTTGGAGACTCTCCTCCTGCAGAAGCTAAGCAAGGATATTCACATTTTTACACCAAAGGTAACCATATCCACTTTTCGAGTCTTTGTTATAATCTAACTTGGCTTCATTGCAGGAGGTATCTCAGCGTGGTTGTCAGTTATCAGTGAAGTTCTCCGTGCCAGTTGACCGAGTGCACGCCAAGCTCTCGCAGAAGGGAGTCATCGTTGACGTGCGAAAGCCAGATGTGATCCGCATTGCGCCCGCTCCGCTCTACAACTCATTCGGTGACGTTCTACGCTTCGTCAATCTCCTTGAGCAGGCCATAGCGGAGGCTAAGGCCGAGAGTTCGAACTAAGCCCAGCAACAATCCTTTCCCATCAGTGTGGAGGTGGTAATACCCAACACAGGAGATATTTGCTCATCTTTTCAGGTATCTGTCAACTGGCATGTGGCTGTGCCTTCCTGTTGATGGTGTGATGAACAAGAGAGGTTGTTTGAGGATGTAACTGCTGGCAATACCCCACTGGATGGCCTCCATATGCATAGGATAGGAACAGCAGCAACGTACCTTGACACTCAAAAAGTTGAGACCACACTCCCGAGCCACTTGCCAACAGAGTCTTGCCACACCCAGGCGGCCCATAGAGCAGCAACCTGGAGAGGTCGAGTACTTGAGGTTTTGTTTCTTTACATTGAAGGGAGGTCTCAGGAGAGACCAGACTAAAAATTAGTGAAGGCGCTTTGAGTGCACCAGCAACACGGTGGTCTTTAGTAAAAGGCGAAAAACCAATACGTTATGCTGCTGGCGCAGCGCAATGACTGCCATGAACAACTCTTGCGCCTCATGTACGCTCCGGCTTCTTTGCTGCATTATGGGTTTGATTTTTCCAGCACGGGGGGACAGGAAGATTGAAATGTCATGAAGGATTGTGAAGGTGACAAGCAAACAGTTTGAAAGGGCTGAGGGGATTGATAGACTTTGATGTTTTCAATTGAGTTGATGCTAAAGTGTAACATAAAATGGTTGGGCTCAGCTATCTGTGCCATCAGTCAAGCAGGTCCATCCCCGCGCGGGCGCATTGGTACTGCACGGCAGAACCGGAGACCGCAACACACGCGCGAGAAGGCAGCACGCCTGGAGACGACTGGCGTATCCTCATCGCCCCATGCAGATATACTATCTGATGTTGCAGTCTAAGGTTTAACAAAGACATGTTTCTCAAGTTCTCCGGTTCGTCCTCTTCAAGCCCCGCCCCACCGCTACCCTTGTGGTTCCGCGTTCCGATTTCCTTCTTCCGCTTCTGGAATGTGAAAAATGCATCTCAGCTGATGACAAGGGAGGTTGAAGCTCATGAGTGAGTACTAGCATGTTTCCATCCCAGTTGGCGGCTGCAGTGGTGGTGGCGGGCGGTGGGCGAAAGGCGATGGATATCTCGAAGTCATGAAGATTATATATTATTACAATATGAGAATTGTGCGGGAATGGCCAGATCAGGCGGGTATGACCTTCATGAGAACCTCATAAACGAGGAAGATGACAGCATTCACAGGGAAGGAGCGGACCACGGTCGTGCCCAAACCGGCGAAGAAGACGCGGTGGCCTTCTGCACGATAGCTCTTCACAGCGCAGTCTCGTATGCCCTTGTATTCACCGCTGGACTGCATTCGTGACTTGATCACATCGATCGGATACGAGATCGCCCACGCGGCAATGCCGCCCAGACCGCCTGCAACCAGCTGGCTCACTGGCGAGAGGTCATCCGGTCGGAAGGGATCGTCTGCCCATCGCCTGTGCATTGTGTTAGGCATTCGCTGCTATGTCGATTATGAGATCAAGGTGTCGCACCTTCGGAGACCTTCATAGACAACAAAGTATGCGCCGAAGCCAGGGATATCACGACACCACGTCGCCACAAGTCCACGCATGAGACCTGCCGGTCCCTCAGTTCTGATTATCTTCTTGATGCAATCAATCGGACCCGAGTAGAGTCGTGCTTCGCCCGGAACGCCTGTTTGCACCTGGAGCTTGATCTTGATCAGCTCGACTGGTGAAAGGATGAATCCACCAACGAACCCCGCCGCACCGCCCGCAAGTCCGATCTGTGCCAGGCTGAGCGTGGGGAAGTGCTCTTCGGTCTGATGGGACTCAAGCTGCGCTCGTCGCGTGAGGCCATACACTCCGAACACGATGCAGTTGGTGAGTGAGTCGCCGGCCAGTGGCGATGACAACCCTTTGTACAATCCTCTCACGCCTTCCCTGCGCAGTGTTTGTGAGAAGCACTGCAGCGGTCCCTTGTACGACAGCGTTTGCAATCGGACCTAAACAAGCATCACAATTTTTTGTTAATATTTCCGCAAAGAGAAAAATAAAAAGATTAATTTCAAAATGAGAAATACCAATAATTTAAAAAAACACAATTTTTCAAAATGGAAGGAAAACCAAACTTCCTTTGTGTTGCGTACTTTGATGGTGTCAAACGGATGGCCGACAAACACGCCAGCGGCTCCGGCCAGTGTACCGGCGAGGAAGTGTCTGATGCGTTCCCGCATGGCCTGTCCTGCCTCCTGCCCCGTGGCCTCACTGCATATACATAATTAAGGCAGGTTAGACTTCGATTTGCCATCATGCGTTCTTCCTCGTCATCAAGGTCGGGTCATCTTAGTACCTCATCTTTGAAGCTCAAATTATCGAAATCGCGATCAGCACAGGAAGGCGGGAACACACCAAAATTCCGAATCTCCGAAGCAATTTGGTAAATTCAAATTCGTTTCAAAATTTTCTAAAAGGAGAATTTCCTATTATGGGTTCCCAACATTTGAAAAACAAGTTATCTTTTTTCAGACACTTTGAAAAAGAACCTACCTGGTCTTCATCAGGACGGCCCTGACAACAAGTGAGGCTCACCACCACGAGTGGAACATATCTTTCCAGTTTCTGCGAGAGAATGGCCTCAGATCTCAATCCGTTCGTGGTGCGGGCGGTGCAGTCCCATAAGGACAAGAACGAACTGAGCTTCAAGAAAGGTCAGTTCATAACCGTGAATCGAATCAACGAGGAGGGGACCCATTACCATGGGTTCTATGGAAAGAAAGAGGGCTGGTTCCCAATCAACTTTGCCGCCATTGCTTCTGATGGCCCAGAGCCTGAGACCAGAAAAAAGGACAAAGACAAGGTACGAGCAACGACATACACACGGTACAGAGGAAGACCACCAGCGGCTGAATAGATTCCTACTTCTTCTTGATCGCCTCAGGATGAAGGCAGCGAAGAAAAGAAGAAGCGTAAGGAAGAGAAGAGAAAGCAAGAGCAGGACAGGAAGGAGGCGCAGCAGCGGGCCAAGAGAGAGGCAAAGGAGGCCCTTGAGCGAAGAAAAAGAGAGATCAAGCAGAACAGGAAGCTGGTGCGACGACAGTCCGCGCTGGCCCCGGCCGACCGAAACAACGGGACGCACTCCTTCCGAGGCAAGATACCCAACATCATCGAAGAGACGGTTGCCTACCTTGAAAAAGAGGGTAAGCTCATCACCCTCTTTACTGTGCCTCGCGACCCTACTCATCCTGATTCCACGTAGAGCGACTGAAAACCGAGGGTATCTTCCGCATATCGGGATCCGTGAGCGAAGTCAGAGCTATCAAGGCAGCCTATTTGCGAGGCGAGCCGGTGGATCTGAACAAAGTGACTGATCCACATGCAGTGGCCGGTGTGCTGAAACTCTTCTTCCGAGAAGCTCGGGATCCTCTTCTCACATTCGAGCTGTACGATTGCTGGCTGTCCGCGCTCAGTACGGGTGAGAACACTACACTCCAATTGATGCATTACGTTACTCACACTCGTATCAGATGGTCAGACTGACCAGCTCGGAGCTATCAAAAGGGTTGTCGATCGTCTCCCTTTGATCAACCGACTCATTCTCTTCCGACTGATGGGTACGTCACAGCACGACGCCATCTCTGTGCAATATCTGGCTCATCATCAGGCGTATCCATGCACCTGATCGATAGGATTGCTGCACAAGGTGTCCCTGTACTCCACATTCAACTTGATGACACCAGGCAACATCGCCATTGTGTTCGCACCCACCATCTTGCGGCCACCAGGCGATGACGTGACTATGGCGTTCATCGACTGCTCGGCGGCTAACCACTTGGTAAAGATCATGGTGGAGGACTTCGATACGATCTTTGGCGGAGTATGTGCCCATCATGAAGATGATCAAGACGTGTTGTCACTAACTCCACATGTGAATGTGAACCAGGCTCCTCTTGCCCCGTGGACGCCTCCTAAGTCGGACATACCCGTCGCTCCTCCACCTCCCAACATACCCGCTCTTCCACTTGATCCAGTCCTTGTCAAGGCATTTACCCTCCTTCTCCAATCAGTTCAACTCGGTGGATGTCATCTCAACCATGTTCTTCATCAGGAAAACTCGATGTACGCTGAATTAGACAAAAAGATACGCAAGGGGTCGCTGTTGTTGGCACAGGGTACGATGAAGGGGAAACACAATCTGTTCGAGCGTCTGGCGGCCCAGGAAGGAGCAGCGGTGGATGAAGAGGAATCGGGCACCACGAAAGCTTCTGTCGAGTACAGGCCCTTCTTCCCTTTAGTCCTTCGTATGTCTCGTGCCTGACAGCCTGCGTTTGTTCGTAGACCTCTCCTCACTCGGTCGTCCTCGGATCTGGACTCTCAATCGAGTCGTATGAGCTCTGATGAGGAAGTGGAATCAGAGGAAGAGCATGACGAAGAGAATACTAGGGCAGAGCCTGCACCCAAAGTTTTGACGATGGAGGTACCCTCTTTGTCTTCCCGTTGCCCTCTTTCGGCTACGTGAACATAGAGCCTCTTCATCTGACCCTGCCGCTTCAGGAAATGATGGAGCTGATCTTGGAAGGAAAGGTCAACGATGTAGATGCGTACCTTTCCACCCTAGCGCCTGATATCGCCACCACCACAAAGGCCAACCTGCTCCGGTCGATCGACGCACTGATGCAATCCATTTCATGATACTATACCCGATGGATGTGTGCGTCGATGAAAGAGAGACGCAGTCCCGAGCTCCATCAGCTCGAGATGGTAGCAGGCCACTCGAGAGGATCGAGAATGCTAAGCGCAACCACACACATGCAACCGCAACAGAGTCCAGTGGGAGAGTGCTGCTTGTACAGAATACCTCTGATCAAAGAATGTTTCATTCATGAGCTGCTTTACAACTCTACATATGTACACTGTGCAAGAGTGAGCACTGCATATCTACAGGGGTGGATGGATGTACAGGGCAGTCGATACTCAGGCAAGGCAGTTGTCATTAAGATACTTGTTGACGATTCCCTTGCACGAGGAGATGTCGAGCGTTTCAAGCGGACGAGGCAAGGTGGTGAAGATCTTGTCCGTCACTTTCTCGCAGTTCGCCAGATAGAGGTGACTAAGTGCGGACGGCAGGCATTCGAGGTTCTTGCCGGTGATCTCCGGACAGGACGAGAGGTTGAGCGATGTCAGTGACCTTGGCATCGACCGAAGGCATTCGTCTGTGATGTGCTTGCAGAACGATAGGTCCAGCGATAGAAGGGTGCCAGGAAGGCGCGCCACGGCAGCATCGGTGATGTTCTCGCATCGCGAGAGGTTGAGTTCCACCAACGAGTGCGGTAGGCTGCTCATTCCTTCATCGGTTATCCTTTCGCACAGAGAAAGATCGAGATTGCGCAACTTCGGCGGCAGATACCGCAGCCCTTCATCGCTGACCTCGAAGAATCGAGAAAGCTTAAGACTCGTGATCGAGGGCGGCAGGGATCGTAGGCCTTCGTCACTGATCTTGTATGAGTACGAGAGAATGAGCGTATGGAGGTGAGGCGGTAGGTGCTTCAGGCCTTCGTTGCTAAGCTTTGGGCAGAAGGAGAGGTTCAGAGTCTGAATTGTTCTGGGCAGATGCGGGATGGCCTCGTCGGAGAGTGAAGAGTAAGCGAAGTGCAAGATTTCCAGCTTTGGCACACATTGCGCAAGGCTGGCGATGCCGGCATTGGAGATATTGTAGCAATGGGAGAGGGAGAGACTCCGCAAGGAACTCGGTAGGAAGCGCATGCCGTCATCGGTCACCTTGTTGCACTTGCAGATGCTGAGCGATATAAGCTTTGGGCAAACTCTCTGAATTGTACGAAGACCGTCATCGGTAAGCTTGTCCATGTAAGAGATGTCGAGCGTCAGCAAGGAAGAAGGCAGAGACTTGAGAGCTTCAGTGCTAACGCGGAAGGAAGGCGAACGGAGGTCAAGCGAGGTTAACGATGTAAGATGGGCGAGATACTTCAAACCGTGGTTGGTTATGTTAGGGCAGTAGGAGATGTTGAGAGTGTGTAGGTTGGGGAAGGGAGATGTTCCGCTCCCGGGCGCCATCATAACATCATCATCTGAGTAAAATCTTGACAGGGTTGACATGCTTGATCCGTCAGCCGCTGTAGTTGCGACGCACAGATGCTTGAGACCACGGTTCGAGATGTTGCAATGGGCGATCGAAAGGGTTCGTAGAGTTCGAGGAAGGACAGCGATATGTTTATCCTCAAGGAAGAGAGTACTATCGAGGTAAAGGTGGAAGACCGAGGAAGAACCTAAGTGACTCAGCATGTTGCCAATGTCCTGCACGATATCAAAAGTCAGGGTCCAGTCAACTTAATAGTGGCCAATCATCCGTACCCTGATGCCTCGATTGCCCCAACCTGTGAGATCAAGCGAACGGAGAGCAGGCAGATTCTTACAGGCGAAGAGGAACTTCTTGCGGAACACCTCTTCCGGCGGTGAGAACTGAGCCAGACTCAAGTTAACGTGCTGGAACTGATTCAGAGATAGGTTCCTAAGCACCATCGCACAATCATCAGAATTCACATAGCACTTCACGATTACAGTTCAATGTAGGGTACCTCCAGAGAGTAGAAACCAGCGCCGTCACTAGCAGCTGTCGACGAGTGAGGAAGGAGAACACATGGCACCACAACTCAGGAGGAAGGAAATAGGCGTCCACGGCTCCCTTCTCGCGACGCTTGCCCGACTCGGTCTGTCCAGTCATGCTTAGCGCTCTCTTGCGCTTCCGCTCGCCCAGCGTCGGCGAGGACATCGGCGAAACACCGTTCGAGCACATTCCATCTGCATTCGTGCCGGAGTCGACGAGCAGCTGCTCGATGCGCTGGTCACGCACCTCGCGCAGGTACCGCAGCTCCTTGCTCAAGCGCTTGCGCTGGTCCTCTCTGAGCGGCAGGGAGTCAAGCAGCCGCTCCTCGCGCCGATCGAATCGTTCCAGCAAGGCGTGCAGCTTCTCCTGGCCCTGCATCGTCATCGCGTAGTCGTGTTCTTGTGTGAATGCAGGTCCTACAAGTTGTAACGTTAATCATCAGAGACGACACATCAACAGATGCAAGAAGAGAGAAGATGAAGATCAGATAGGAGAGATGTAGCAAACAATGACACCTACCTCGTGGCCAGGAGAGAGAGAAGGATTGAATCAAAGGGCGGTCGGACCTTGTTAAGCAGGTACTCCGACGTCGCTCAACGTGACGAGGTACGTGTAGAAGAAGAGGAAGAGGAAGAAGAAGAAGATTGTACAGGGGCGGAAACACAGAGTGTCCTACACGTACGTCTCAAAGGGAGAATAAAAAGAACCCTTGTTTGCGGTAGCCAAGTACAGACAGGTGATGTGAACTGTTTGTAGGGGGTTGGGTGGGGTGGGGAGGAGGAGGCAACAACCAAGGCTGCGTGCAGCTCGTGGGGAATTGGGCTGAAGCAGCAGGAAGACGAGGGGAGCCTGTACACCACGCCGGCGCATGACGGCAACTAAGCGCGCAAAAGCGCCGAAATTCCAGCCTAACTTCTGCGTTTTTTTCGCACATTGTTTGATTTCAATTCATTCTTTTTGTTTCCGAAACGATTACAAATTTAGGATGTTCTATTTCGTGATTACGTAATCGTACCTCATCATGAGCAAAACAACAAGGTTGGTGGTGAGAGATGCAGCAGCCCTCGGGGGCAGTGCATGATGCGCTGGTGGGAGGCCTGTGGGGAGCCTTCGTGGGCGACGCACACGGCATGCCGGTGCATTGGTACTATGACCGCGAGGCCCTGCGCCGGAACTACGGGCGGGTGGAAGAGCTGGCGGCTTCGCGCTCCTCCGTGCACCACCCGGACAGCGGGAAGTACTACGCCGCCATACGGACCGAGGATGAGCCGTTTGACCTCTTCCACGACCTGGCGGACCACTACCGCCGACCCGGCCTGCACTACCACCAGCTTCTTCGTGCGGGTGAGAACACCCTCAACCTGCGCCTCGTCGAGCTGCTGCTTGAGTCGCTGGTTGCTTGTGACGGTGAGTACGACCTGGCGGACTATGTACACCGATACCTCTTGCTCTTTCTCACGCCGGGAGCCCATGCTGATACCTTCATCGTTCGTCACCACTGACCCATGTGAATTGATCAATGTAGCTGACAATTATGAGTCCGGTGATCAGGAGCGGAGCCATCGAATGTTCTTTCGAAGGCTGGCGGCATCGAACACGAACGATGTGGCAGAGCTGATCAAGAATCTCGCTGATGGACCAGAGGAGGATGGTGAAGATACCATGGGCGGGATGAGTCTCGTCCTGCCACTGATCTTGCTTTCGTATGGCGAGACGCAGGATGCTCAACGCCAAGCGATTCTACGCACCCACTTGTTTATGACACACCGCAACAGCACTCTCTATTCTTCCGTGCTCCGCTGTGCACGTTTGGTGACGGACCTGCTGAGTACGCATGCGATGTCGAACGATGATGTGCGAGGGAGGGTGCAGAAGAAACTCATCAGTTCAGCCATGCAAGAGCTGGCAGGATACAGTACGTGATACACTCACCAGCCACCTGCCTGAACGCTGATCTCTCACGCTTGTGTAGGTGACACACAGATGGACGCGCTGGATAAGTTGTCGGTTGAGGAAGCCTTTGAGCCGAATGCGCGTACGCTTGGAGCGCAGCCACTGAGGTGATATCTGGACATGGGTAAGTAGTTGAGTGAACCCCATTCCCAGCTGGCTGATGTACCTGTTACTTTGTGACTGTGTAGGAGCGTTGAATGCCTCCCTGTTCATCGTGCTGAAGCATTTCAATAGCTTTGAGGCTGCCATCATTGCCAACACCAACCTCGGTGGCGACAACTGTCACCGTGGCGCATTCATCGGTATGCTGATGGGCATGATTCACGGCAAGGCGGGCATACCCGAACGGTGGCTGCGTGGCCTTCACCGCGTCCAGCAACTCAGTCCGCTGATCGACTCATGCACTGCTCTGGCACTTCAACAAGGAGGGCGAGTACCGATCAGGAGCCATGACGATAGGTCCGACTTCGATGTAATTGATTGGCAAGCCAAGAAGCGAAGTGTAACTGAGCTCGAAGTCGAGAAGGAGTGTGGACTCTGACGAGAGCATTAAGCAATGGTCGCTCGGCTAAAGCTCCGAGAGCGGATAACTAGCCAACGACGCCGTTGCTGTGGGAGTGAGGAAGCCAACTAGAAGGAACATACATGTAACGAAGAATCATGAGG
>CDEZ01023492.1:5460-16259 GCA_000826365.1 Acanthamoeba royreba
GGAGAAACGATGGAAGAGAGGCTCGGTTGGCTTCCAGATGAGCTGCGACAGACAGTGATCAAAGAGACCGAGATTGGTATGTACATTGGTTTTGTTGGTGGTCTTGTGCTTGTATCGGGTGGCTCAGAGTTGTCAACTTAGAAGGTGGTGGTTGATATGGATTGATGATGATGGACAGGACGGATCAAATGGATCAATGACTTCAAGCCAGACACAATGTTGAGCGAGCTGAGTGAGTACCAACGGAAGCGTTTCATTCGCACGAGCAACGGAACTGTGGTTCAACAGGCCATACTGTGCATGAGAAGCCTCGTCACGCGATACGATCAACTGTTCGTCAAGTTGGTGACAAAGAAGATAATGAAGCTGGTTCAACGGTGCAACGACTGGCAGACACGGTAGGAAGCTGACTGGCATATCTTGACTGTCGGGAGTGTGTGGCTTGCTTGTGCTGACGATGATGTGTGACTGACTACACTAGGGATTGTGGCTTGATGCTGATACTTAGTCTACCTCCCAGCCTTTCTATTTTCTCCTTTAACAAGGGAAGTACAAGCAACTTGCTGATGGATATGGCGACAGAATTGATGAGCGACGAACATGTACTTCTATCATACATTCCAGGCATTTAGGCACGTGTGCTCACCATCGTATGTTGACCACTATTATGCACACATCCATCAGGCAGAGACGAGGATCAGAACATGTACAGTGCTCTCTAAATGGCTGTGGCTGCCACCCAATGTCATTACCAAAACAGCGGAACTCCTTTATGATCCACTCCACCGCGTTCGTCTGGCCGCCCTAAACTTGCTGTTACGAAAGACTGACTTCGAAGAGTTATGGATGAACCACCCTGAGCTCATCGAACAACTGGGCAAGGCCACCTGTGAATGTTTGCGTGAGCTTCTGACCGCCAGCCAAGAAGACTCAGCACTCGATGATGAGGTTGTGGATAAAACTATCAGCCTGCTGAACCTGATTGTTGGCACACCGGACGCACCAGGTGCGCTCACCTGCCATCATACCATGACACAGACTGGTTTGTCTCACCAAGTTTCCTGTACCAGTCGATCAACTTCTCAGTGTGGCAAGCATCATCCTGGAGACCAGCATCCCCCTGCTGACAACTCCACGGCGAGGAGGACGTAAGGGCATCATCCGTTTGACCACCCAGGTCACATTGAATGCTGGTCCCTGTACGTGAGAATTATCATCACAGCACACTACCGAGACTGACAACTAACGATGGTGGCCACTAGTCAACGAACACCCGAAATGGCGAGAATGTGCACGCAATCCCCTGGAAAGAGGCTTAGTGAGTCTCAATCTTCTGATGGATGAGCATCAGCAGGCCATTGTGAACCACCTTGATACCCAAGTTGTGGAACAACAAGGCGCCGAAGCAGCAGAGCAACAGTGGTCGCATATTATGAATGTAATGAGCGAGCTGGTGGATTGTCTCGATCTGGTGCTGCTCGTCCTGCGCTACACTGACTGGGAGGTATTTAGCAAAGAGGAGCTCATCAAGGTGATCATCACGTTGCTGCGTGCCTATTCAGCCTTTCCCACGGTATGTTTTGCTTGTCGCCATGGTCATCAATCTCGGCAAGATCAACCTCATGAACTGATGCTACGATGACGTCATTAGGGAGAGAAAGCAGCATCGGATGTCATCAAGTCTCAGTGCAACGAAAGCCGCTCACGGACATACAACATTCTGCGCGCGTTTCACGTCGTCCATGATTCGATACTGATCAACGAGGAGCACCTTGGCATCGTTGTCCAATCACTGTGCAACGCGATGATCGATACAGAGAGATACCAGTCGGATTGTTGGGTGACCGCTCGCTGGCTCGTTGGTACTTATCCAGTTCTCCTTATGAAGTCTAAATGTCATCTTGATGATGGACACTGAACACAAAACTGTTGGGAACTGTGCAGAGACCCTTGCGCGAGACCAGGCTATAATTGGATCTCGGGAAGTTCTCAATCTTTCATCATGCATGACCAACAGCATGCTCAGGATTGGTCTCGCTCAGTGCGACACACTCAGTTCGATGCTCACGCTGTGCCAGAGTCACGCACAGCACGTTCATCCTCGCGTGCTCCTGGTGGTCTCACTTGCACATATCGGTCAGTTTAATTACATCATGCCCAATGCAGCGGTGGAGGGCTTTGCTGAACTGGTGCTGCGCTTCTATCCACCTCGCACCTACGTGCCGGGTCCCACTGGAGTGGTGGAGCGGGGTGAGATAGTCACGTTCGAGCAATCAGTGGCTCCAGCTGTTCTGCTCCGCTTTTGCCTCCTCCTCTCCAAGTCATCATCGGCAACGTCAGATCGGAGGAATAGCAGGGTTATCGGCGGCCGATCTGTGTATGCCTTAAACGAGAAGCTGCACAGGGCAGCAAGGAGCTTGGCCAGCGTCGTGTGGCCACAAGTGATCAAGGAGCAAGTGAAGAACCTGGAAAACTGGTGCTGGAGACAGCAGCTCACGCGAGTTCTGGAGCATTACGCTGGCCTGAAAGTTTGACGAAGTGACGGCCTTGGTCACCGCTCATCCCCACTAAGGTAGGTCTGCCCTGCTCCTTGCCAATCCACCTTCGACCTTGTTTCATCTTGCCTCCTATATCTCAGATGATTCGGATGTAGACGAGAGGCGCATTCTTGATGCTAAACATTCCGAGCCCATACGCAAGAGAAGCCGAGAAGTGGGAAAGAAGACAGGAGCGCCAAGGGAGCGTAGGACAAAGGAAGACAACGATTTCATCAACGATGACAATGAGGAAGAAGATGATGAACGACAGTGTAAGAGAGCAGATATTTCCTGTAAGCTTGGTTTGCGACGAAAAGATTGTTGCAACAGGCGATAGCCATGCCAACCCTATTGCCCATCAACCAGTTGGCCACACATTCAAAAGACTCCCGTTGGTGCTTCAAGGGCACACCCCACATAATGAGCCTGATGATGCCCTCCTCGTCATCTACATCCGAGTCCATGTTTCCTTCCTTCTTGCGCTGACAAAACCTGCCTTTCTTCGTATGAGGGCGTCCATCGTTGTGAATGATTGCAGCAGACAAATTTTAGTTTTTTGATGTCTGTGCACAATGCAGTAAACAATGAGTCAATGCCTGAAGGTAATAAGCTGGGGTTTATTCACAAACGAGTGTTAGCAATTGCCAGCTAACCATACAAGAGCGGTGAGCTGTTCTTCTTCCTCCTTCCAGTATCCCCGTAGGGCTTTGAAGGGTTACTCAGCACTTGCGAAGCTCCCAATTCAACGCGTGCACGAGTTTGGCGAATCGCCTTATTCAGAGCTTGCTCAGCCGCGGTTAGGGTGGTCACACCCTTGCCTCCCTTTCTCTTTCCTGTAACGCGCTTGATTGGCGTGACGAACGTGAGAGGATATCTCAACCCCGATATCTTAACAAGAGATATTTTGTTTGGTGTTGAGGAAAGCATGGAGATGCCGGCAGGAGCAGAGGAGGACACTAGAGGGAACTACTTCTTGCGAACAAGTCGGCTGGGCTTTCGGCAGTGGCGGGAAGCGGAAGAGGATGAGGAACTCGCTCGCGGTCTGTGGGGCGACGCCAGGGTGACCCAACTCATCGGCGGTCCGTTTGGTCCGGACGTCGTTCGCCAGCGGCTGACGCAGGAGCGGACCATGATGGCGCAGCACGACGTGCAGTACTGGCCCATCTTCCTCCTCACCACCAGCCAGCACGTCGGCTGCTGTGGCTTGCGGCCGCGCAGCTGTGACGCTGGCGACGGTGAAGTGGAGGAGCAGAAGAAGAATAGGACTTACGAGCTGGGCTTCCACATTCGTCCTGAGTTCTGGCGGCAAGGCTTCGCAGCCGAGGCAGCGCAGGAAGTGATCGCCTTCGCCTTCCGCGACCCGCCCGAGGGGCTCGGCGCCGAGTCGCTCTTCGCAGGACATCATCCTCAGAATGAGGCGTCCAAGTCGTTGCTGGTGAGGCTCGGCTTCAAGTGGACTCACGATGAGCTCTATCCGCCCACCGGCCTCCACCATCCTTCTTACCTGATGACTCGCCCATCTGCGAGTTAAGTTCTTGGAGAAGGAGTTAACATGACATATGTCTGATGAGCCCTGCCCACCATGTTCTGAGAGGGAACCATCCATGATCAGATATATCTATCCAGGATACCTCAGCATGTTGCTGGAGAATAGTCACTTTGAACACTCAGGCTAAGCAATAAATGGAAGAGAATGCATGAGTTCAGAGGAAGATCTTTTTAACAATATGTGCACTACATTGCAATGTTGGTGATGGACGAACAACGTTCTGCAGCTGACCTGAGTGTTACTCTTCCATTTACTACAGCAGAGGCCTCGATATCAGATGCAGTCGGCCTGGTCTCTGATGAGGAAGGGGTTGAACCATTTGCTCAGGCTACTGGGCGCACAGCAGCAACAGACCGAAGCTGCGACTCTTCTGGGGTGGGCCCGTCGGCTTCTTTGCGCCTTTGCCTCCGTGTGATCGTTGTACAAGATTCCTCCAGCGGCTTTTGGTGGGTTGGCTTGCCTCATTCCCGTCTACGGTATGGATATCCTCAACCTCGTCACTCGATTCGAGCACTGCCCTCCGGTGCGCTGCTTCACCTTTCTCGCCTATCGCATGATCATCATCATGAGACGTTGGCCGTCGCCTCTTGCGCTTGCGTTCCACCTCAAAGGTCTCCAGTGATCGTCGTTCACATTTCTCCTTCTTCTGATGATCGGAGGTGGAGGTGGTCGTACTCTCTGGGCCACCTCCTGCATGTCTTCGACTGCCCCGCTTTCGTCGTACCAAGGATTTGCGCGAAGTTGCCATACTTGTGTCATGTAGTTCGTCACCATCTCCATCTGACCACGAGCTCACCCTTCTGCTTGGGCGGGAGTCATCAAGAGTTTCACTATCGCTCATGGTTGCCTCGCCGTAGTCTCGATTCCGTCTCAGGTGGCCATCGTCGTGTTTCTTTCTGTGCGAATCCTGCTGGCCCATCTTACGGCGGTGCCACATGAGGGCACACCAAGAGAAGCACCTGCGAACGATGTGAATGAAGACGTGAACGGCCGCGGCGACTAAAATGACCAGTGTAAGCTGTTCCGCTCGATCGTGCTCCAGCTTGGCGCGGATTTGCTCTGTCTCGAGTTTGCATTCTGCTGTCAGAGTTGCCTGAACCTCTTTGATGCGTTCCGCCAGCTCGTGACGCCAAGTTTCCATCAGCTTTCCGTGTTCCTCGCGCTGTTCGTGTGCATTCATACGTGTTATCAAAGATGAATCAAGTCCGTAGAGATCGAATGTACCAGAACAGAGTTGGACTTGACGGCGTTGCTGAGTGCTGTCAGAATCGAGTGCCTTTCACTATTGAACTTATCCAACTCAACCGCAACTTCCTCATACGCCTGCCAATACGTATAAGGCATGAGTCGTGTCATCGGTATCACCTTCAGTTCCATGTTTCATACCTCTAGATGCTTGGCTACGACGCCTTCGAGATAGGCATTGAGAAGATGCTGATTGATTTCCAAAGCTTTCACTACAAACGAAAGATAAGTGAACTGCTCCTCACTGTATGGTTGCGTGTGGTCCACGTACTTCGATTCGCGAGCGTGGTGAAGATACTTTCTTGAGTGTTAAAGTCTTCTTCAACCAGTTGCGGCAACTCTTCAAGAACCAAGCGCGCGGCGCCGGCCTTCAGGGTGGCAGTAGCCGAGTGCGAAGGAATTGAGAGTTCGCCACTGGCATGTATAATACTCTTATCCGTCGAACCTTCGGACACTGTCGACTGCACTACCAGTTCAGGTTCGCTAGTCCCTGTCAACAATTTGGTCAGTCTAAACTCTTGTTCCAGGAAAGGAGGACAGTACCTATCACTGCATCAACACGCGTCGCGTTCATCAAAATCACCGCAGGCGAGGCGGCGGCATCAGTTGAATGAACGTTTCTTATTTCCGTCGCTGCTGTGTCTGCCTCTCCGGTAGCCACTAGCTCCGTAGCTTCTACCGAAACAGAGTGACTATCGCTTGTTTCGGTTCCCCCGTGAGACGGGCTGATTGTAGTGCGATGCTCCACATCGTCGATGGTTTGTTCGTGAGTACCATGTGTGGAGGCAAGACCACTTCCCTCTGCCACGGCAGCAGGAGTACTCTCCACCGCCTGCTGGATATGTCCGGAAGCTGGTGGCTCGATGCGCGGCAATGAGGCGATATTGGAGATGTCAACCTCATCGAGCGGTTTGATAGGTTGTTGCTCAAGGCGTTGCTGCAGCAGAGAGTCGGATTGTTGCATTGATATGGTGCCGTTGTTGTTCAACAGGTCTGGCGTTTCGATGGTAGGCGTCGTCAAGGGGCGATGGTGTGTGAGTACAGCCTCCTGTGGCTGCTGACCGGCTTGTACCTGCTTCTCCCGAACGTGCTGCTCTTGAGGTGCCTCAGTCGTAGTGCTTGGTTTTTCGTTTCCCTCGCGAAGATGAGTTACCCCTGAAGAAGCGGCAGTGCTTGCTTGCTGGTCAGTTTGAGAACTAGCGACATTGCTTGATTCACGCTTGTCATCCGAAGGGCTTACGTGAGTGTCAGTACGACTGTGGCTCTCCTGCACATCCTTTCCACTCGGGTGGATAGCAGTCGAGGGCATCGTTGTAGGAATCGCTGTAGCAGGGCTGGAAGCTGCAGCCGTTGTCGCTTCCGGGATAGTAGCGGAAGGCTCTACCTTAGGTGCCTGGCTCGGCGCGAGCCCTGCCGGTCNNNCCCGCCACATCGTGGGGAACATTGGCATGAGCGCTGTCGTCCTTTTTCGCAGGAGTAGAATCGTCGTGGTTGACGATGATCACCGGATGCGTCGATGGGACCGAACTGGGCGCAGCATCCTTCACGTGGTCCTTCCCTCCAGAGTCCTTCTGCTTCTGCTTCTTAATTTCGTTGATGCGCTGCCCTATTTCCTTCGAGTTGGAGATGAGCTTCTCCCTCAAGTTGGCGACGTGCGAGGTGCCGTGAATGCGCACGACACTTACGGGACAGTAGTATTGCGAGCCATAATGGGTCAAGAACACGATTTTAACGTACCTACAATTGCCACAAAGTTAGCTCCTGGAACCAAGTGTGCAGCAAAGGTAGTTTACGCACTTGAACCAGTGACTCTCGGGAAGAGAGAAGTGCTGGATCTTCTTGGCGTTCTGCGCTGTGAAATTCCCTATGAAGACCCAGTTCGTCGCTGGCCAGGCGTGTGAGCCGAAAAGTTGGATATCCTGTGTGAAAAGTGGGAGTCTGATGAGAATGTCGCCAGCATGGCACGGTGCTGCTTGTGACGCAGTGATACCTTGAATGTAGAGGAGAAGAACTCAAAGTTGGCCACCTCGAACGCAGTGAGCCCAACCTCTTCGCACAGCTCAATCACCAACCACCGGTCCGAGTTGCACGGGCTCATTGTGTAGCGTTCCTTTGACTCTGATAGTACATTTGATGCGCCCTAAGAAGGAGATGTCGTCAGAGTTAGATACATAACAATCTTAAGCAATGAGCTCAAAGTGCAGCGAACGACAGACCTGTGCGTCTTCATTGGATGCAAGCAACTTAGCGCCGCACTCCAGAGAAGCGTAGTTAAACAAGTCTGAGTAAGATTCTAGTAATGTGGGTTCTCTGCATCCTTTATCCTTTTCCGCCTTCAAGGTCGGCTGCAGGGTCTAGAGGGGAAAAATGAATCGTGATGCACCTCTGGGCGAAACTGCACAATCGTGCATGTACCTCTTTCTTGTCTCCGGTGATCTCACCAGGCAGTTTATCCTCGGCTGATGGCGAGGGCGCGGTCCCTGGAATAGTGGCGTTGACCTCTTTCGCTGATCCTTTCTCCTCGCCCTGCTGGGCCGGGGAGGGCTGCTGCGCTGTTGATGAAGTGGCAGGTTCGAGAGTGACGTTGTTCTGGATCGCTGCGGTAGTGTTCCCGACGACCTGTGGCTCTTCATTCATCGCCTTAATAGTATCCTTTGCTGCCTCTTGTGTAGTTTGGGTTGAGATATCGAGTCCGTCTTGTGCTTGCGTCTCGGCGCGTACTGCCGTAGCATTAGTTGCAGTTTGTGAAGCTGGTGGGACCGGTGGCGTTTGCACGGTTGTGCCTGATTCCTCAACATGAGTCTCGGTCCCCGCGAGGTTGTTTGCGGAAGTAGTCTCGACCTTAAGTTCGCCGTGTCTTGCTTGAGGCTCTGCACAAATCCATAAACGCCATCAGGAGCATCATTCCAATGGCTGAAAGAAAGAACAAGCAACGCACGGTGATCGCCAGCGTGAGACGCGACTGGCGATGACAAGAGAATCTTCTCCGCCTCCGGCCCTCTTTGTTGCTCCCCTGCTCCCGCCGTCGGCTGCTGATGCTGCTGTCGGTCTTCCCTCTTCGGCTGATGCGGTGGCGGTGGAGATCCTTCTTGATTGTTGTTGTTGTGGTTCTGCTGATGACTGGTCAATGTATCGATCCCTTTCGTCTGCTGCTCTCCTGCTGCTGCTCCTTCGTGACGATCGCCATCGGCTTCCGGCTGCGGCTCAGGCGGATGCTGCTTGTGTGGTGTTAGCTCTCCGGCTTCTTCATTCTTTCCCCTCTGGGAATCACTGCTTAACGATCGTGCTGCTTCTGCCTTCACACCATTCGATCCAGCACACGAGGTTGAGGTACATTCCGGTGATAACGATGATGACGACGACGATGATGATGATGAAGAATCAGAAGAGGAAGTGGAAGATGAAGAAGAGGAGGACGAGGCAGGTGAGTCACTGCGAAGGTCGTCGAATGCATCCGCCGCTGTATGGCTGCTCATCGCAGGGAGTGAGCGTGCATGCCTGTCATCCGCACCAGCTGCTCCATCGCCACTCGCACGAGCATCCTGCTCCCTGCCACCACCACCACCACCACCAACTTCAGACTGAGGTGGAGATAACGATGATGATGACGATGATGATGATGACGATGATGGCGATGCAGGCGGTGCTGATGGAGCTGATGACGGTGATGCTGCTGGTGACGATGCTAATGGTGACGAAGAGGGAGCATGATCCTGGCGGTGAGGTGCACGTGTCTCTCCATGGCCATTTGCAGCACTTGCGTCGGTAGTTGAGATTCTCCCCTCCGCCTTCTTCGCGCCGCCACCGTCTTCGCCATCCTCCTCCTCTTCCTCCTCCTTCTCCACCTCAACCTCAGCTGCACGTTCTTCCTCCTTCCCGCCTCCCCGCGCGCCGTCAGCACCTCCTCCTCCTCCTCCTCCTCCACTACTGCCACCACCATCACCACTGCTGCTACTGCTCAGTACAGCTTCAGGTGTCCCTGCTGCTCCAGAAAATGTAGTAGAAGAAGAAGAAGAAAAAGTTGCAGAGGATGAAGAAGACGCAGTTATAACTGATGATGGCGAAGAAGAAGAAGAAGAAGAAGATGGAGAAGATGGAGAAGAAGAAGTTGATGAGGATGATGAAGCTGTTGGGGATGAAGAAGAAGGTAAAGAAGATGGAGGAGGAGGAGAAGAAGAAGAAGAGGGGACGGTCAGGTGGAGGAGCACCACCATAAGAAGAAGAAGAAGAGAAGCAGGGAACCAACATCGCCGTCGATGAGGATGAAGACGAAGTAGCATCTGCCGTCCACGTGGCGGTGGTGGTTGCACCATTCGCCCTCCGCCCCGTAAGATGGATTTTTTAAAAAAAAAGAAAATAAATGAGGGAGATGCGGATGGGAATAAAAATACAAGTTGTCCGGACTACTTCCGATATTTATCTTTTTATTCGAGGTTTCCTCCCAAAATGCGTTTTCCTTTCTTCCGTTGATGACGTCATCAAAGAAAAGAAGAAGAAAAACCCCGCTATGACAGCAATTAAGCACCATTCTCAAAACACTTTATTGCAGATGTGTGGCAGTACTCCCAAACCTTACATATGTCTATCAATACAACTGAATAGTTGATCAGTTCCAAATGAAGAAGACATCATGGGTCAGATAGCAGAGGATGCAGAGGTATCCAAGGAATGTGTCTACAAAATTAATTTCATTTCTGAAGTTTCGGTTTTGCTTTTCGCCGCTGTGGTGTTCCTTCTCTGTCGTGTTTTCCTCTGTCTTCCAGGTGGGTGTAGAGGCTCGTTACTCCCCCCCTCAGCATCTAATTCTTCGCCCTTCCTCCGAGACTACTTGCGCATCGGACCTCTACAGTACCACATTCATCTTTCGGCCGGGGGGTCTAATCTTCATAGATCCCAGATTTGTTTTACGAACAGAGTTTTTTGGTTCAGGGCACGGCAACATGAGGAGCTACGAGGAAATACCGCAGCAACAAAAGAGCTGCATGGACAGGTTCTATAGGTGGCTCGTCCTGTTCTTCATAATGTGGCTCACCTTCGGTACCGCCCCCGTTTTTTTAACTCCGAATCCTCCACATCTAGATTTTGCGATCAAGATGACCCAAATTTCGGGCTGATAAACTCTTTCATTTCTGTTCGTCAACTTTTGTTGATGAAACGAATCGGAACCAAAGTAATCCTTAGCGCGTGCTCTTTGTTGAACTGTTACAGGAAGCTACTGGGTGTTCGACACTCCCGGTGCGCTGTTTAAGCAGCTCCAGACTTGGTTCGGCGGCCCCAACAAGTACTCTGAGGCCGGTACGCTCTCTTGTGGCTACTTAACTTCAGAGTGCCGGCGCACAGGGTTTCGCTCTTTCTTGTTTGCAGTGACTGATCAGTTTGTATGTCCAACCACAGATAACCTCAACTTGTACTCGGTCTACTCTTACCCCAACACCGTCCTCTGCTTCTTCGGTGGCTTTATCGTCGAT
>CDEZ01023493.1:4508-14599 GCA_000826365.1 Acanthamoeba royreba
TCACCGAGGAGCACCTTGTCGAGGAGCTCCAGCGCATCCTTCGTATCACCGGGTGCGAGGGAACCGACGAGCGGGTCGACCACAGCGCGGGCACCAGCGAGAGACCATCGGAGCCAGGCGGGGTTGATGGTGGTGACGTGGCGCGGAAGTGGGAGACGGGCAGGCTGCTCTCGGTCATCGTCCTGCGCAACGTGCTGACATGGGCACGACGGCAGGTTCGTCCTGTCCTGCGCGGCATTGCAGAAGTGCTGTCAACTCACGTACTCACTTGCGCTGTCTGTGCGTAACGCAGAGCGAACGGAGCGACAGTGGGCGCAGTCTGGTGTTGGCTCTCGCTGCTGCATTGAATGGCGCACAACAGGCTGAGCTTCATGGGTATGTACTTCGGTTTCCACGCAGCGTTGCTCATCTATGAATGCATTCACCACAACTCATCATCATCAATGCAATGCAGGATATTGCAGGGCCTACCGCCAGCAGTCCTGGGCGACGAGGGAGCGCAGGAGGAGACCCGTGTGTTTATCGATATTCACAAGGACATTCAGTGCGTTGATTAAACAAAGCCTTGCCGAATATCACAGCTATGTACTCAGATACTTGAACAATCGTACAGGGAAGCACAGAAACTGGAGCAACTCAAAGTGGAGCGACGGCAGCAGCTCGTTGAGGTGGTGACAGGAGTGATCGTGGAGCTGGTGCAGACATTCAGCCCGATCATTGTTTGCAAGAACAAAGGCAAGGAAAAGGGTACTCACGTAACGATTCTCCTACGTTGGCTACTGAATTCACTAACAGCTGCCAAAATCAAATACAGAAGAAACTCACGGCATGGCGAGTGTAGTAGCCTCCCTCTTGGTGTGCGCGGCGGAGAGTGACCGGGTGCGACTCGTGATGGAGCAGCTCCTGCTGATGGCAGATAAATGGTTGCCCAGAGATCACGAACGGCGAAACGAGATTCTGCGTGGCGTCTTTACGCTCAGCACGCACCAAGACAGCGTCCCACAAGCTGAACCCTTGGTGCTTCTGTCGTAAGTCATCGTTGGTATTCAGAGATTTGTACAGAGCCACTCTTCTGATCAACCTTTAGGCCTAAACAATGAACGCCTCTCGTTATCTGAGCCTCTTCCCCTCTCTTGCGGGCATGGAGGCAGCATTTTCCTGCAGGCTCAGCTTCATTCCTTCCACGGATTGCAGAAGGTAACTAAGAGGAGAGGACAGAGAAGACGTGAGCCTGGCATGTTTTGAACTTCACCTACTTCCCATACTTCACCTTGAGGAACAAGGCATGGAGTGGTGGCAATCAAGAAGGCGAGGCACCATCCATACACGCAACTGCCTTCTCATGCATCCTGACCCACCGCCGGCGTCCTCTGAAGTACAACAGCCCGGAACTCACGAACAAGTGCGCGAAGTGCGCAGGCTGCTGCGTGACCCCAGCGGCTACTCCCGCTGGTGGCCNNNCCCGCCGATCTCACCGTGACGCCGCTGTCGCCCACGCAAAGCGGAGGAGACAAGGGGGACACTCGCGTATCAGCACCTCGACGCATCAGAGTGTGCAGCAAGCTGGGAGCGTGCTGGGAGGGAACGGTACCTCATGTTTCTTCAACCGAGCTGGCTTGTGTCGTTCTGTGGATGCCACAAACCAATCTGATCGGCAATCGTCATCAGGTTACAAGGGACATCGATGTGGATGGTGACGGCATGAAGGCAGAGTGGCTGTACGATGAAGGAGCGTTCCGGGGACGTGGTGTTTGGAGCGTGACCCGAGGTTCATCACTCGGGGGTTGCATGCATCCTGAGCGAGATTCGTCTGGAGGAGCGAGCGGAGAGGAATGGTGCGTCTGTTACCAGGCTGACCTTGAGGCCACAGGCAGCGCTAGGCTAGGCATGTGGATGGGGATGGACATCGCCCGCCTGCAAGCCCAAGGCACCCACGATCTCCTGGAGACCCTCTCTGCCTTGAGTACGCATCAAGTGATGGCTGCGAAGGATTCCAACTCGGGCACTCTGCAGATACGCTCATCTCCGGCAGAGCGGTGAAGACTGACCAACAGCTCTTGCCAGTAACATCTCAAATGGGACTGGTGTGACTTTCCATGCCTGTTCTGCGATGAGTTCTAGGTATACAATAATTGTGCACCGCAATAGCAAAGGAGGCTGAAGCGGCCTTAGGCCGCTTGTCGCTGAGTGTTCTTCAGGTACAGATCGAGTACCTGGAGACAAAAGCATGACTACAAGAACGGTCACTGTGGGGAATATCAGAAGGCAAGTACCATATCGGGAGGTGACGCATCCTCCGGCGACTTATCAGCACGCTCTCTCTTGAACCGCGGAAATCGAAGCGAAAGGCCACGGCCATCCTCTTGGCCCAACTTGAGGAGAATTCAGATTAGAGAGTCAAGTTGACTGGTCAGATACCGAGCTAAGAAGTACGTACCAGATGGGCGGCAGCAGGGTAAGTGGGGGAAAGGGATATCTCTGCGGCGTGAACCTCCCACACAAGAGTCGGCTTGAACCAGACCTCAGGCTCCGTCCCAAATCGATAGTATGATGGCGGCTTCTCGAGCTTGTTCTCGTCTTGATTGAAATAGTTGGCCTTGGCTAACAGAAACTCATCCGTGAATCCAGTCATACACTGCGCGTGAACCAACAGTGTTAGTTCTTCTTCTGCCTAAATCCAGCAGATATAAAACATACCTTACAGGTCGCTTGATACTCCTCATTCTCGCTGTCCCACACACCCAGAAGAAAGGAGCCATAGACACCCGCCCGCTTTCCACGTCCATAATAGCCACCCATGACCACTAGATCTAAAGTGTCTGCGCAGCCTTCGAGATAGTCTCGTTTCAACTGTACCACAGTTAGTACGCAAAAGCATAAGAATGTAAACGGGAATGTTTACCTTCAGCCACTTGAGAGATCGCTTGCCCAGCTCGTACGTAGCCTCTGGCACGGACCAGAGCTTTACCACAAGACCTTCTATGAACGATTGTTGAATGGCCGTATCAAAGAAGGCAGTGAGCTCAGCCTCAGTAGAGCCAAGCTGGGAGGTAGCCAGTTGGAATCCACCCTCAACCTCTGTGAACTTGTCTTGAAGACGCTTCCTCCGCTCTGAGAGGGGAAGATTCACAAGCACCTGCCCCAGAACAAATTACGATGTGTACAATGTGATTTCTTATGGCTTTGGAAGAATACCTACCTCCCCATCACTGTAAAGCAGATCAAACGCGAAGAAGCACACATGAACTTTGATAGAATCCACATCAACATTCTGCATTTCCAGTAAGAGCGGAAACTCTGGCGTCATGATAGAATGTACCTTTCGAGCTCGCGTCGTGAGAGTTTGAAAGGGAAGTATCTTCTTGTTCTCCCTGTCATACGCCACTATCTCACCATCTGAACGCCGAAAACATGTCATTAGCTAATGATTGACTGCGCATGCTGAATGGTTGAAGATCGTACCGAGAATGTAGGACGTTGCTTCTTTCTCATACTACGTCAAAAGTTAGTCAGACGTACAATGAATGTAGGTGGGGAGTTCACCTTTGGTAGGCACGCAATCAGGTCTGGTAACTTGGTGGTGTGGTCTTCAAGCCTCCTGGAGTAGATTGTGTACTTAGCATCCTCCGTTTTGTGTATCTGATGTGACTTCATGTTAGGACACTTATGGGTGCCACTAAGCCAACAGTTAAGGTTACCTGAGCTCGTTCGCCATCGTACTTGTATTCACAAAGGAACTGTACGCCTGCGCCGAATCGATTGACAATGTCATCAGGCCCATTGCTGGGATTGCTCAACATAGGCTTAATGGGAGTGCCTTAATTGTACCCTGTGTTCAGTGAATGTGGCAAACAAGGAGAAAGGGAGAGAGAGTACCTGGCGCAAGCAAGTGCTCGTCTTCAAGCGACAGCAAGTCATCCTTCTCCAATAGCAAGGGAATAACTGTCTCGAAGCAGGGCATCTCGTTGAAAACTCTCGTAACCAGATTACCCACCACCTTGAGGTCCTCTTTCGAGGGCCATACAGAGGCGATCGGACCGCCTGATTCTTTCTTCATCATCTTCTTTTCAAGATAAAGCGCATGGGCCAGAGCTACAAAGAGGGTCTTCTCTAGAACCTATTGATAGTTATCACGTCAACTCCTGACCCATTGTTTCAATACGGAGGATGGTACGGTACGCCGATTCTGAGATTGCCTTGTAGGATTCGAACAATGTAACGGGCTTCCTCGTTTTGACACGATACTAACAGTTGCTTGATCATGTCTCGCTTTCGTTTTGTAGACTGCAAACATGTGAGCCAAGACTGTCATGATCAATGTTGATTGAAATTGTAACGTACCTCCTGACCTTTCAAGGTGGTCAAAGTAAGCAGGGTCCTGTGAAGTGATCCACACGTTATGGAGGAAGAGGCACGGCTCCATATCGTCCTTTGTCTGGCTTTGGCGAGCTCAGCCACCAGGCCCACATCCCCAGTTTCCTTCATGTCGTTCTTCAGCGTGTCGGCGCTTCGCCCACTTGCCTCAGAGATAGCCCGCATGAGCTGAGATGCAAAGACGAACAGTGAGCTCAACATCAAATCGAGAATTGATGTAACGTGTACATACCGCGGCGTCACCCACGCCCAGCTCAATGCCAAGGTGAGGTGGTGCAATCTTGGGGAAGATAGTTTAGCAGGAAAGATCGGCAGACAAGAAGAGGATCACGTACTTTGTTCGCACAAAGGTAGAAACACGAGACCAAGTGTTGAGGAGACGTCGATATGATGCAACTGTGATGTATGAGTGAGTAAGACGCCCAGCGAGGGAGCAGGAGCCTGAAATAAAGAGGAGTACCGAAACATGTTGGTCAGCAGATCTACAATCTTGAGTCTGGCACTGGTAGACTCAATCGTCTTGAATGCATTGACCAGATGCATAAACGGAACACTGATGTACAATTCAGAGTTAAGATGTTGTCACCATAGTCACAGGATGGGTGAACGTGCTCAGTTCCGCTCTTCCAGAACAGATAGTCAGAAGGACAAAACTTGTTGGCCGGTAGACTCAACATGGGTCTTCGTTCTGCAGCTGATGGAACAAGAGGAGGAGCCACCGAGGCCACCTGCTGCTTACTGCCCTTGATGCTGACGCTGAGCTCAGCTTCGTTGGAACTTGATGTGCTCACTGCTTTGAATGTCATCAGATCACCTCGGCCAACCCCACGGACTGAATGAGAAGCACAGCGATACCTTCAACTTCAAGATCAACCACTTCTTGCTCTTGTGGTCTCTTATCTGATGTCATATGCGACCTCGTAAGGTGAGCAGGCATGTGTCCTGCTGCTCCACCGCTGGTAGTGGTCGTCTTCTGCTCCTCTGCTATGATGTCCTCATTCTCTCCTTTATCGGCTGCTCTGGTCTGCTTGAAAAACGAACTGCACCCACGTGTCAGAAAAAAAATAATATTTTTTAGAATTAATTAATTAATCTTCATAATTTATTTTGCGTAAAACGATAAAAATGAGTCTCTGCGCACGTGATGGACGTCTGTTGGCCTTCTTGGGCCACCCGTAGTTTTTTCTTGGTAGCTGCATCTCCCCGCACCCCTCGCCCAGCCGTCCTCTTCATCCGCTTCAACTACAATTATCACTTCCAGGAAATTATATTGGTTTTGTCAAATTCAAACGATTTCCGAAATATTGTAACTTGGTCTAAACATTGATAAAGATGAAGCTGGTCTTCTCTCCATTTTAACGCGGGCCTGCTCCCGGCCACTTTTCCAAGTACTCGTTCAGTCTATCGGCGTTATCACCGACAGCCCGTAGTGATGTTACTCGCACTGTAGTCAATGTCAGCATGTTGTACCGGTAAATGGAGACCACAACCTGTCAATTACAGTACCTTTCTCGATACGAAGCCCCACTTTCTGATGATCAAACTTTCGGTTTATGGCTGACGTCAAGGGTTGGTCGAGGCAGTTTGTGTCTTCAATGAATTGCTTTATGCTCATCTCTGCCACTGTCCCACTGTTGACAGCGTCCAGAGTGTAAGCTTCACGATCGATTCGGATTGAATCTGCTAATCAGTCGTACCCCAGCACCTCCCGCACCAGAGGAAGGGCAGGTAAAGGGAAGTTATCAGCCATCCCAGGGAAGAACATCATGTCAGCCGGACCCACCACCTTGAACTCCAGGCTCAGGCCAATGACCAACTCGGCCTCCTCTGTGGTCTTTACACTCCTGGATCCGAAGAGTCATCAGATGATGCTTGCACCAAGAAGCAGAGGAGAGGCTCGCATACACGCCATCGACCTTCATCTGGTGGACCTCAAGGAAGTTCACCGTGTCTTTGGTAGCACCGGTGGCAGCGTCCCGGTAGAGCTTTATACGGTCCTTGAGCGGGTTCAACTAGAATGATATTCTTCAGCACCAGGACAGTAGGCCTAGTCTGCATAGAGTCCATGGACAGGCAGGCACGCACCATGTGTCGTCCCGCCAGCAGCACCTTGCGAAACTCTCCCGCCCGCTCAATCACCACCGCCTCGTTCGTCCGCACCTGCAGGTGTGCAGCACAAAGGGACGGCACTGAACAACGTTGCACTCACAAGCCGACACGCACTTACCTTGAGGTAGGTCTTCTTCTTGGGTGGTGGGGCTGCCATGGCTTGGAAAAAAACGACAGCTTGGCACAGGGCCACATCTTTTATCTCAATGCAGAAAAGGAAAACCCTTGTTGGCCTGCCTGACACCACAAGAAGAAAGCGAAGCGTCTTCGTTCTTTTCCGTTTCGCATTCATTTTCTTATTAAATAGACTTGCACTCTCAGCACAGCCCGCCTTTGTCGGTAGACTTGATGATGATATCAACCACATCGTAGACGACGGCAGCCACGAAGAAGGCTCCCAGCACGTAGGCAAAGCGCGAGGCCCAGGGCTGCGGGAGGGGAAGTGGGATCTCGACCGAGAGATTGCTGCCGTAGCGCGACGACATGATCGCCATCCAAGCGATGAAGAAGCCAGCTTCCAGATTGAGTGCAAAGCTTGCTGTTCGTCAAAAATGGAATGTATATGTGAGTTGCATGATGCCATTGCAGAGGAAGATAAGCGGAATGCCTGTACCAAAATATTCGAGCATGACGAGGAAGCATGCAGGCTTGCCAACCGCGAAGCCCACACTAGCACCAAAGGTGACAACGTAAAGGATCACCCGGATACCCATTTCAAGGGAAAACCAGGACAGGCTGGCGCTGCGGGCTTGGACGTTGTCGAAGAAATTGGTGATCTTATTGGCAGTTCTGCTCCCGTTGGCAGCGCTGTTTTGGATCTTAGTGTAGAAGGTGAATGCGTAGCCTGAGAGGAACAGCAGTGAGCTACTCATGCGACTTGACAAAATTAAGAGTTCCGTACCGTCCAGGAAGTTCTTGAGACCGCTACCCACCGTAATGAAAGAGATAGAAATGGACACAACGATGAATACCTCCACAATCTTCGCGATCCAGTCCAAGTCAGATTGCTTCTGACGGATGATTTCCGTCAGAGGAATCTGTCGATTGACCGATGAAGATGTAAGTGATCTAGCTAATCTAGCCATGAGTCGCAGCTAAATGGCGTACAGTAGAGATGCAGCCCTTATCGGCAGCCTCCTCAAGGGAGGGTTCGCCAGGCGGACCCTTTTGGGGTACCGCAAGCATCACGAAAAGGGTCCACAGGACGATGAGGATAGCACATACAGCCAGACCGATCGATACAGCCCAGCGGAACTTGCGAACCTCAGATGGACGTTGTGGTACCTGCACACAAGCGGAAGAAGTTCAGCAGCGCACAACGATTTCTATTTTAGGAGAGTCTACCTTATTAAAGACCAGAGGCATAAGGTTGATCGCTCCACCAAGAGCTACAGTCGACATCAGGAAAGATTCCGCTATGTGCGACCAGTCGGAATCGATGCTCTCCATAATGTCAAACGCAACATAAGCCGTAACAGCCACCATCAGAATCAACAAACTTCCTGTGAAGTTGAAGAAAGATTATCAGAGCAGTGTCCAGATCTTTGTATAGCCAGGGGTAGCGTACCCTTGACCGCAGTCATGAGCGATACCACGGAGGTAAAGAGGCGCTGACCAAATACGACGCATAGCGTGAAACCCACACCAAACGTAACAATAATAAGCCGTAGGTTACGTTCATCTTCGCTCGAAGGGTGTGCCTTGCAGCCACCCTCAAGTCCGAACATCTGATCAAATACAAGCGATCAGTACTCACAGGTGGCAGAATAAGGGAAAGAATATGATCCGTACCCCACCCCATGCCTCAGAACCAGCGAGCACATAAGAAATCATGATGGCGAGAAAGTGAATAAAAACCGTAAAGTCGAATATGTATCGTAGCCACACGTTTAGGAACAACCGTCCCATTGAGTGGAGGTTGAGATCAAGCTCTTGAGGAGACCTATCAGTTATTTTAATGAGTCCAAGCTGAAGAACAAGCAAATGAGCATCCGGTCAAGAGGAGACTTACGAGCTGCTTGCACCCTCTTCGTTGACGATTGCTTTATCGGAACTGTAGATTTGGTCCTTTTCATACGGAAGTGGCTTGTACGACGTTGAGTCCCTCTTCGGCGCTGGCTGCAAACATAAAGGGTCAACTGTAAGTTTGTGTGCTTCAACGAACGTAAACACTTAAGAAAAATGAGCCAAACAGATTGTGAGATCGTGATCCGAGAGAGGGAGAGGGAGAGGAAGGAGGCAGGCAGCACGGCGGTAGGCAGCGTGCCTTCCATCCCACAACATCCTCCTCGCCGTCTTCGTGTCCATCTTGAACCTCATTCTCCTCATCTTCCTCCCCAACGAATTCCCGGTCATGACCATTATCATCCCCCAGTCCCACGCTGATATCATCTTGGGTAGGGGCGGAATGTACTTCTCGGACGGAGAGCCCGCCAGCGGGCTTGTTGAGCTCCTCCGCCTCCTTGCTCTTGAGATCGTCCAGAGAACCGATGCCCAGTCGCATGATCGCTCGCGACTGCTGCAGCAGTTCCACGAAGTACACTATCACACCCACCTGTACACCCGTGTTAGTATGTAGTTTTGCCCACTACTCAAAAAACCCATCTATACTTTTAAAATTAATTATTCTTCAAAATTTTCCCTTTAAATTGTTTATTTAAATTCGCATTTAGTTGATATTCTAATGTTTTATTGATTGATTTAAAGTGAGATTAATTGTTTTAAAATGAATTTTTTATATGTTTTCTAGACTGTCCCTAAATATGAAGTTTTCAAAATAAAAATAAAAGCGTCCGAGGGATTAGGGGCAAACCTCAAAGATGAGAACGATGAAGAAGATCACAAGGAATGGGAAGAAGCCCGAGTCAGCTGTCTTGACGGGAAGACCGAGGATGCCCGTGCCCAACACAGAGGCGATGGTCACGAAGAAACTTGTTTTGTAAATTCACAAAATTTCATGCAGAAGATTAGGAATGAATGAATAATAATGAAAATGAAAATGATGGGCGATGTGCACGTACCAACCGACGTAGTACCAATTGGATTGGTGTTCGGGATCGTCGTTGATCCCGAACCATCGCTCCGTTATCCTCTGCATCATGGTTGCGCGTGCGTGCACACTAAACGATAATGATGGCGATGAAGGTTCGCTACCACCACAAGGGGTACGTGTGTGAGTGCGCGCCCGCAGAAGGGCTGGACAAGGTGCGGGGCCGGGTCAGGGTAGATCCGGTCCTCTGGAAGAAGGCGCCGCGTAGCGGGAGGTTTCCGGCGCAGCCAAAATGAACACCAACACAGAGAGGGCAGGAAGGGAGGAAGAGTGGAGCGAACTCTCCCCTTATTACGTCGACGAAAAGTGGGAGCGCAGCGATGGATGAACCAACGTGATCTGGCCACACGGGAGAAAGGACTCAAGTGACCGAAGGACATCATCTGGCCACCCGCTCATGCCTGCTTGGTCGTAATGTGATCGCCCAAGAGGCTGAAGGGCAACAAGGGAAGGACTCTGATGGACATTGTGCAAAGGGGGGAGGGACAAACAGATATAAAGGCAAATGATCATGTTCGTGTGAATGTGCCCACGATCAGTGGCAAACAGCCCTGGGACT
>CDEZ01023494.1:0-37208 GCA_000826365.1 Acanthamoeba royreba
TGTGTGTGTGTGTGTGTGTGTGTGTGCAAAAAATATTTGGATTGTTTAATTTAAATAAAGAGGTTGTTGAGTATGAAATATATTTGTCTCAAATATTAGCCCAAAAGTAATGCAACACAAAACGTACCAGGAATTCTACATAACCGACTAGCCAAGGGGTGTGGTCCCAGTAACCGGTCTTGCGATTCTTGAAGAAGATGTTGCTGAGTTCGCGAGGATTGGGCCCTTCTCTCGGCTCGCCCAGCGTACCTGACGCGATAAACAAGACCAAAAAATTAGAACGTTTCATTAAATGTTTCCCAAACAGTTCGCGAAAAGAAAACGCTAACGGCCACCGAAACGATTTGGCGCCAAAGCAAAGAAACGCACTCCGCCTCCGAGAAGCTGAAAACGAGCACACGCAACCCGTAGGTGGAAGAGGGAGACGCGCGTACCGGGCTTGTAGTGGGGCGGAGTGTAGTCGCGAGCGTAGGGCTGGCCGCCGGCGCCCTTGTCGGCCTGGCCCTTGCGGAGCCAGTTGCAGGAACCGTCCCACGAGCGGTAGTAGTAGGCTTCCTTCGACGCCAAGCACTTGGGGTCGATCTCCCACCCGAAGTCGGGGAAGGGGTTGGGCACTTGGCTCGCTGCTGCTGCTGCTGCTGCGGAGTTGGCCTTCAGCCGGTTTTGTTGTTCGTCGTGGGCCTTGCTCAGGTCGGGCCACTTGCTGGGGTCAAGGAGGTCCTCGAACTTGGAGCTCAGTTCGTCGTTTCCGGTTGTGTACGTTTTGAGGGTGGCGACAACGTTCTATCATGAAGAGCGTGAGGAGGAAGAGACACACTAAGTCAGTCCAAAAGAGAGAACTTCACCACACTACTTCCGGAACAAAAACGAACGGAGAAGGAGGAAGGAACCTTAAGAGAAGCATCGGCTCCTGGTTGAGGAGGGGCCTCCTGTCCCCTGGTTAGGGCCAAGAGGAGGCTCACGATGGTGATGAACACCGCAAATCGCCACGAGGCCATGTCGTAGGTGGAGGTGCCTACGTAGGTGTAGCGCGCGTGAGGTGGGTAGATTTCGAAAAGGCGAGAGTAAAGAAACCGGGCCAATGAAAGGATGTATTGCGGGCGACCCAAGTTCGGTGAATTACCATAAGTCGGCCGAATGTGCGACCGCACGATTGGCCGAGTCTCTTCGGAGTCTTCGGCCAAGCTACCGTAGTACGGTTGCGTAACCCCGTTCGCTGGCCATTGGTGCCGTTTTGGGCTGTCCGGTTTTGGTACTTGGCTCCTTTGTGATGATGCGGCAGCATGGCAGCCTGTTGCACTGATGCAGGGCAATGCTGATTGGCTTCGCCCTGACACCCACGGAAACTGTTCCTTTCCTCTCTCCGACAAGTCTAAGTTGGTGTCCATTTCTCTCTCTCTTTTGTCTTTACACAGTTCCCTACCCAACAGCATACACAGCATGAGGTTCGTACTACCCCCACCCACTGCCCAGGCAGCTTGCGCCAACGTCCTTACTCGACTTCTCCTCTGTGGGTTTGGCTTCTGTCTGGAACACAGCGCTAGCGGTGCTTCTTTCGAGCAGCTTGACGCCGAGTGGGACGTGGTCGTCGTTGGTTCTGGTCTCTCCGGCCTCACAGCGTCCTACCGTCTTCTTCAGGTGTCCCCCTCCTCCACAACTTCCTTAACACTGGCCCCCTCCCCCACAACTTGCCTCATTCTATGCCCGGGGCCGTTCATCGTCCTCTCCCACGCCCAGCTGGGTAGCAGCTAGAAAGAATTACCGTAGCGATTTTAATTTTCGCGCCATTTTAACTCCCAATGTGACTGTTACAAACAGGGCAAGAAGGACTTGCGCATTCTCATGGTCGAGGCGCAGGACTACTTCGGCGGTCGTACTCGTTCTATCCAACTTGAGAAGTATGACTCGGAAGTTTCTGTTGGTACGCCGCTCGTCTTCGAGAGAATTTGGACTGTGCGCTAAACCTGCCCCGCTGCGGAACACAGGCGGAACGTTCACTCTGTTCGAGCATAATGACACTCTGGGCCTCGCTCGTGAGGTGCGGCTGGTCCAATTTATCGCTAAAGGCTGCGTCTGAACTGATGACTGACGAGAAATGCACTATGCCACTTACCGAGCAGATAGGGTGCTATCCTCAGGACGAGCTTGACCCCCACACCATCAACTACGGCAAGCTCAGCAACGACTTTGTCTCCGTCATCAACACGCCTCTTGGCTTGCCCACCTTCCTCAACCTCCTCTACAAGGCATCCAAGATCGTGGACCTGAAGACGGGCACCGTCGACTGGGGCAACTCGACGGCTAAGAAGCTTGATCAGGTGTCGCTCGAGAAGTGGCTCCATGATCACGGAATCCTCAACACCAACTTCACGAGGTACCATCTCACCTTAGTGCGACCGAAGAGCTTATATAATCGACTCAACTTACGTTTACCTCGTTCCTTTAAACAGGGAGTTCTTCTACCTTCTTGAGAGTTGTACGCTTTCCTGCATTCTTTGTTTCTCAAGGCGACGTAGGTAGCTAACTAGGATGCCCAGACCCCGATCTCAACACAGTGTCTGCACTCCAGTGTGCTGTTGCCGCGTACATCAGGTATTTGTTCACCAATGTCAAACTCCAACTCTTCCTTTGTTCGTTACGCGAAGTTAACGCGCTATCCTTGAACAGATTTGGCGGCATCCCACACAACGGCTTTGAGATCCCTCCGAAGACTCTCCGCTGGGAAGGCGGCACGGGCGTCTTCACTCGCGCTCTCATGGACAAACTGGGTCAGTTTGAAGGTTTCAAACTTCAGATGAACACCCTCTTCAAGGCCGTCACTCAGGCATCCCTGGATGGATCTTCTTCTGCCCAGGTGACTCATCCACACCGATAGTATTGAGAAGATCGCATGTCGAGTACTGAACTAGGATTTTTGGTGTGGTGATTGTTACACAGGTCACTATTCAGCACAAGGAGACTGGGCAACTGCGCGTCCTTAATGCCAAGTACGTTATTATGGCCGTATCCCCAACGGCTTCATCCCCAGCCGGAGGCGCCCTCAAGGGCCCGATCGTGTACCAGCCGCCCCTCAATCCTGACGCTGCTGAGCTTTTCTCTGCCATGAACGCAACCCCAACCGTCTCATCCAACATTCTTGTCATCTACAAGAAGCCCTGGTGGACTGAGCAACATGTCGGTACGGCTGGCTGGCTGGCTGGCAATCAGCGTCATCTTGTTTACTGTTGCAACGATCTGATCTGTGTTGGTATGACGGCGGCGCAGGAAGCTTCATCCTGCCATCCTATTGGAACCACGTCAACAAACCTGGTGTTTGGGCTCCTGTCGTCGAAGGCACCATGAAGGGTGACAACAAGCCGGGCATTCTTCGCATTCTCAACGACGCCAGCCGCACCCAAGGTTGGAGCTATGCGCAGATCAAGCAATCAACGCTTGACTTCCTTAAGGAGATGTTCCCCAAGCAAGCCAAGCTCGTTGATTCGCCAGACCTGCTGTTGGACGTGATCGTGCACAACTGGGAAGAGAACAAGCCGACCATTCCCGGTGTCACCTTCGTGTTCCCTCCGACCGGTGTGCTCTCGCGCTGCGGTCATGCATTCAAGACACCTCACGGTGTCATTCATTGGGCCGGTTCCGAACGATCGGTGTGGGGCGCCAACTGGATGGAAGGAGCAGTGGAACGCGGCAATGACACTGCGCAGGAGGTGCTGCGCAGGTCAGGCTGGCGTGATCCCAACTACGACGTTCGCCACCCGATGAAGTTGAAGATGACCATGCTGGCGGCTGTTGGCGACAACGTCGAGGCTTCTCCCTTGACGGCGGCGCGTTTGAGGCCAGCCAGGTCGAGCACACCTGCTCTGGTCGACCTCGCACATGCGCTTCAGCCTGATCCCAGCGCTCCTCTTCCGATCGATCAGCTGATCGAACGTTTGGGTGATGAGGCCGAGGAAGAAGTGAACCCCGCGAAGATCTCTGCTCGTCAGTGTCTCGAAGCTCTACGTCAGCTGGAGAATGAAAAGAAGTTGAAGAAGGAGCGCAAGGCCAAGAAGCCCATTATTGGAACCTCGTCGTCTTCTTCCTCTTCATCGTCGTTCTCTTCTCCGCCGCCGTTAGTCGCGGAATTGGAGGAGTACCACCCAACGGCTTACCCGTCGGCACTTCTCGCCCAGGTACTGACTTTCCTCCGTTTGGTGCACAAGCGACCATTTGTGTCTTAACAATTTACCCCCTATCGGCAGACGACAACGGTGCTGTCGCCGACCGACGTCGCCACGCCAGTTCCAATCAAGGCACTGGAGCCGTCGCCGGAGGTGGTGAGGGCCATCGCCTTGCCGAGCTTCTTCACCGGTCTCGCTGTGGGTGTTGCTGTCACTGTGTTTGCCTTGCGTCTCAGCTCCCACCAGTGATGATGACCTTTGGTTTTCATGTACGAACAAGTTGAATTCAGTGACGTGTTGTCTTAGTGTGCCTACGCGCGCCTTTGTGAGTGAGAAGTTGAAATGTATTCTCCCTCTTGTCGTGGCGTGCCTGGCCTCGCCTTCTCCATTGCTTACGGTCGGAAAGGCGAAGTGCACCACCTTCATCTCTGCCGCCGTTGCGCTACACCGGGACGGGGGTTTCATGAGTGTTACCTGGTGAAGTTGGAATTCATAATTCCTCTCGAGCTCTGACCTACCTGCCTTCAACCTGGATCCCCATGTAAGGTTTCAATATCAGGCTGATGATACACTTTGTTAAACAGGGAGTACTTCTACCTTATTGAGAGAGCTGTGCGAAGAACAAAGAGCAGGAAGCGCCGTCAGCCCCATTTGGCTAAGTCTCAATCCGAATGACCTTTCCTGGAATGTTGCATAAAACATTAGACCATACACCTTCCTTGGAATTCGTGGTATGGGGGGCCAAACGTTCAAAACAGGCGGTCCTTCCCTTCCCCGATACCACGCTTGTGGACCCTTCTCAACCCTACGCAAATGAAGAGGAAAAGGCAGTCGTATAGCGAAGACGGCGGCGACCACGATGGCGCTGATATCAGTAGCTGCGACAACCAGTACGCATCTGCCAGGACACATTTGCCACCCATTTCCTCCACGACTAGTACTAGTGTGCCGCCCGCACTGACCATCGAGGACATGCCGACGGAAGTGCTGCACCTCATCCTCGTGTCCCACGCTGACCCTATCACGCGGCCTTGCTCTCGCCGGGTTTGTCGTACGTGGCGTGCCGTCTTGTCGTCCCGTCGCTCGACATCGCATCCTTCGGAGGGGAGGACGGGCCAAGCTGGTGGTGGGGAAGAGTTTGCCTGTCAGGTTGCTGCCCGGGGTTGGTGCGACGTACTCCGGTGGGCGCGTGCCAATGGCTGTGCGTGGGACAAGAGGACGTGCTCGTCAGCTGCCGCGGGAGGTCATCTGTCCACACTGCAGTGGGCACGCGCTAACGGGTGCGCGTGGGACTCAGCAGCGGTGTGTACGGTCGCTGCCGCCGAAGGCCATCTCGATGTGCTGCAATGGGCTCGGGCCAACGGCTGTACTTTGACCAAACGAGCATGTATGGCCGCTGCACAATGTGGACGACTCGAGATACTCGAGTGGTTGCGCGCGAACGGATGCCCATGGGACGAATGGACGTGTTCGAAGGCGGCCGCCGGCGGTCATCTGGAGTTACTTCGGTGGGCGCACGATAACGGGTGCCCCTGGGACGAGAGCACTTGTGCGGAGGCCGCGAAAGGAGGTCATCTCGATCTTCTTAAGTGGGCGTACGAGCGTGAATGCCCATGGGACGAGCGCGTGTCGGCTAACGCGGCCGAGGGTGGACATTTCGAGGTGATCAAATGGTTGCGCGAGCAGGGGTACCGATGGTACGACCGTGAGACCTGTGCGCGGGCAGCCCGAGAAGGACACCTGGAGCTGCTTCACTGGCTGCAAGCAAACGGAGGTCAAGTCTTGAACGGACACGTGTATGCTGGCGCTGCGGGAGGAGGCCACGCCGAGGTGATTCAGTGGTTAGAGACGCAAGATTGCCCCATGGACAGCAGCGCGTATGCTGCGGCGGCGTCATCGGGCCAGTTGGCGATCCTACAGTGGCTTCACAGCACAAAAGCGTCATCCTGCCCCTTGGACAAGAGCACGCTGACGGAGGCCGCCAAGCGAGGTGATCTCAAGATGATCGAGTGGCTCCTGGTCAATGGCGCGCCCATGAGTGTGGAGGCTTGCACTGGAGCTGCAGGGGGAGGCCACCTCGATGTACTTAAGTACCTGCGTGCCAAAGGGTGTCCATGGGATGGGTGGACTTGTGTGCAAGCGGCGGCCAACGGGGACTTGGCGATGCTTCGATTCATGCGAGACGAGAAATGCCCCTGGGATGGAAAGTCGTGTGTGGCGGCTGTTAGGCACGGTCATCTGGAGGCTCTCAAGTTCTTGCTCGCCGAAGGATGTCCTTGGCGGGAGAAAGGCTGTGGCTACGCAGCTTACGCGGGCCACCTGGTCGTTCTTCAATGGGCGCACAGCCAAGGGTACGACTTGAACAAGCGCCATTGCCTGAAGAGGGCGGCGCACGCAGGCCATCTCGAGATTGTTCGCTGGCTACACTCCATTGGAACCGCTTTGCCCAGATCAGCTTGTGCCCTGGCCGCATCGGGCAATCATCTCGACGTTCTTCGGTGGCTGCGCAGCCAGGGTTGTCCGTGGGACATAGGCACATGCGAGGCTGCCGCCAGTGCGGGCCATCTTGAAATCCTGCAGTGGGCCCACGAGCGCGGGTGCCCCTGGGGAGAATCCGTGTGCGCATCTGCCGCTATGGACGGTCATCTTGACGTACTGAAGTGGCTACGGGCGAACGGATGCTCTTGGGACGAGTCTACGACCGAAGCAGCATACGAAGGTAATCGACTCACAGTTTTGCGGTGGGCGCGGGAGAATGGCTGCCCGGATGGAGAACTGTATATGGGGCGTGAGCCTGATGATGATGGTAGTGATGGCGATGACTACGGTGATGCTGATGATGATGACAATGGTGGTGATCGTGATGGCGCCAAGCTAAGGTGAAGAACCTGTTTTTTGAAGATGACGTGTCATTCTTTATTGCGCGGCCGTCGAGGAGCACTCGACACCGCCATCAGGCTCCAACGTTTCAATCTGCGTTCACCCTCGATCGACAACGAAAGAAGTTCGCGACATGGCCGTGCTGTCGCCAACTGTCGCCACGCCAGTTCCAATCAAGGCACTGGAGCAGAAGAAACGAGGGGATTTGATGTACGGAAGGACCAGTTGGCCTTGTTCCAGATCGACGATCAAGTACCAGCAGCAAGTGTACATTTACTCATCAGCCTCATCATCATCCTCCTCATCGGGCATGTCCTTGAGTGAGGCGCCAAGCATGTAATCGTCGGAGAGCACGTCCCATTTGGGCTGGTCGGTAGCGGGCTCCTGCTTGATTTCGGTCTCTTCTTCCTCTTCTTCCTCTGCCTCCTCGCTTTTTACCTCTGCTTCCTGCTTGGTGGGTGTGCCAGCAAGGGCCTTCTTTGTGCCCGTCTTCTGCAGCAGCTCCAAAAACTTGTTCTTGGACAGCCGTTCCGCTGCACAGAAGGCAAAAGATGAGATCAAGCCTGAGATGCCTTCGCGGTTGTGGAATGATGAGTTTTTTTTACCTTTTAGAGGATTCTTCTTCTCCAGCTCGGTGAGCTCTGGATTGGCCATCTTCTGCTGTTTCCTGACCGCGTTGAAGAGCTGCACCACTGTGTAGATTATCACACACACGTTTACGCCATGCACGTGAGATGAATTCAAAGTGAAAAAGATGGGGTCAGCATCAAACACGTACCACCCTTGGTAGCCAGTTTCCTCAGGCGCACCTCTGAAGGTTCATTGAGAATGGTAGGAACTCGATGATCACGGGCCTTGAGAAGCTTCTTCGCCACCGCCATCTCCCGCGCCTCTTTCTTCTTTCGCCGTTCAATTTCGAGCTTCTTGCTCGGCTTCCGCTTCTTAAAGTTCATCAGGATAGGATCAGCCTCCGTTCTTTCCTGCTTGATCTGCATCGTCATCATCATTCGAACGGTAAGGTCAGTCTGGCTCCTCACACTTCAGTACACTTGAACCACCACCGTCAACAGCAACATCACTGGTCCTTTCGCAAAGAATGAAAACGAGAATCGCGAAGAATTGCGAACCTCAGTCTTCTGATCCTGATCGTGCTCTTGTGCTGCCTCAGCCGCAGAGCCCTCAGGGAGGAGCAGCTGTCCCAGCACCGTCGCGAACGACACGCTGCCCGGACCTTTCCGTACGCGCGGCACCTCCTCCACCTCGTCCTCATCGTCATCACCGGCATCATCACCTGCTTCCCCTTCCTCTGCTGCCTCACCTGCTTCGTCTCCGTCGCCGTTCGCTTCATCTTCAGCTCCTTGCTGCTGTTCTTCTTCTTTGTCAGCTGCCTCTTCGTCCTCTTCATCTTCTGCGTCGCCGTCCCGCTTCCTCTTGTCACCAGTCGCAGCGCCCTTTTGTTCCAGTTGCTGCGCCTGCTTCCATCGTCGCACGATGGCCGACGCCGTGTCCTCCCCATCTTCATCTGCGCCATTCTCATCATCTTGATTTCCAATCTTAATCTCATTTTCGCCATCTTCATCGTCGGAATCGGATGACCACTCGTCCCGCATCTCGCCTTCATCTTCGGAGCTGATCTCGAACTCGGCACCCATCTGATCCCAGTAATCGGCTTCCTCATTCCTGGCGCGACGCGAAGAGGCGGCCGGCTTGGTCTTGACAGCCGGCGATTTGTTGTTGCTGTTGGTCTTCTTCTTCGGGACAGTCCTCTTCTCCTCTGTCGCGGCCTCCGCACTCCGCTTGACCCTCTTCGCCGCTCGTCCGCCCTTGGCCCGCTGCATCTTCTTCTACGTTCGAACTCGCGATTTTGTGATTGTTGAGAAAATTCACCAGATGCCCCAGATTTTCAACTTTCCCAAACAACTTTCGTAATAAGGTTCGTGTTAAATTCAAACCGTTTCAAATCAAGCAGAAGAAAAGGAAAAAGAAAGAAAAGAAGAAAGGAAAATAACAGAGCGGAGGTTGAGTGAGCGGCCGGAAGGAGAAGAAAGGCAGAAGCACCCGACGGACATGAAGCGGAAGGGAGGTGGAGGCAAGCGAGGCGGCGGAGGGGGCGGCTCGCGCGGCGGCGGTCCGGCCAAGCGGAGGCGGCACGATACGGGCTCGCGCGGCGGCGGCAGCGGCCACCGCTACGCGAACAAGTTGAGCCGGGAGGGTGGCGAGGTGGAGGAACTCATCTCCGACCGCGTGCGCGACGTCACGGCCCTCGTGCAGCGCGAGGAGGCCGCCGAGTTTCAGCGCCGGCGGGCGTCCAGCAAGCATCAGGCAGCCGCCGCGGTTGAGAAGGAGGAACATGAAGAAGAGGAAGGAGAGGAAGAGGAGGAGGTCAGTTCCTACAACAAGTTGCTCTCCTCGTTTGGTGGCGACCTCGTCCAGCAGATCAAGCGGCGGCGCGAAGCGGCACTCGCCAAGCGTCGGGCGCAGGAGAAGAAGAGCCAACAACAGCAACTGCAGAAGCAGCGACAGGCTTCGAAGGTTTCTTCTGATGCCAGTGCCAAGAAGGGCAAGGCCGAGGTAGAGCCGGTGGACGATTCTTCTCGTGACGAAGAGGAAGATGAAGAGGCCGAGGACCAGGCTCAAGAAGAAGAAAAAGGAGAGGAAGAGGAGCAGAATGGTGCGGAAGGAGATTCAGTTGCTGCTAACGGTGATGATGATGATGATGATGACGTAGTGGAGGATGGTGATGGTGACAAGGATGCCGATGGTTTAACCAATAGCAATGGAGAAGAAGAGGGAGCGGATGAAGAGGAGGAAGAGGAGGACGAGGACGAGGACGGACAAGCAAAGGAAGCACAGGATGATGACGATGAAGAAGAAGAGGATGAGCAAGTGGAGGAAGAGGACATCGTGGGCGTTAAGGAAGTTGATCTGAGTGTGCTCGGTGTGGAAGAGGATCAGCAAGGTGATCCGTTTCATTCCTTCTCTATTGAGGTATTATTGTCCCTTTGTAGTCTAGTCGTAAGCTATGTTTCATGATCTGAGTATTGTGACAGATAGAAAATGGTGAAGAAGTTACGGCACGGCTAGCTTCCACGAAGTGGACCATTCATGAAGACGAAACTCTGGGCACTGTGCGCACTCGGCTGCCGCCAACATCCAGCGAGGATGAGGTGCACATTCAGCGACTGCATGCATCTCAAGCACTTAGCATTAATGCCTTCAAACAATATAGATGGACACTATGCAAAGCGAAGACACGGTGTATCCGCCCACCGTGGGCTCTCGCCCATTCACTTCCACAGCAGCTCGACCTGCCACATCTCTGGTGAATCGATTTAAGATGAAGAAGCGTGTGGCCGAGCGATGGGAGAGTGCTTTTGGTACCAGTTTGTACGCGTCTGGAATATATTTGTTGTTGCTGACCATTACCCGAATGCAGCCAAGAGAAACCGAGTGTTGACCAATCTGCAAGAAGGACTCTTCCCAATTATCAACGACTACAAGGATCTATTGTTCACTGCTCGATCCGGACAGAATGCGTCGGAGATTCGTGCTCTCTACGTGCTTCATGCCCTCAATCACCTTACCAAGTACACACGCACCTTTGTCCCTCGTTGCAGTCAACAGCTGCTAACCTCATTTTGTAAGGACTCGTGATCTCATTCTCAAGAACAGTGCAAAGCTCAACTCTCTGCCTGAGGAGCAAAGAGCTTTGTTGTATGCGCTTCTACGCTTCACATGTCCCCTGGTCATAATCTCACACTTGAAACCTTCTATTCTTGGCCATGTGCAGGGATCTGAGAGACCAGGGGTTCGTGCGACCCAAGGTCCTCATTATAGTTCCCTTCCGCAATGCTGCGCTGGAGGTGGTCAAGCTTTTCCTCCAGTTGGCACCTAAGGTGCAGCAGGTATATATCAGTCTCCTTCTCGTTAACCTCTTTCATGTCGCTGTAATGATAAATAACAGTTAAATGATCATTAGGAGCAAGTTGCGAACAAAGCCAGATTCCTCCGCGATTACGGAGTGAAGGAAGAGAACATCAATCAGAATAAGCCACGTACTTGGGCCATACTTTTGTGGATTTCTCTTGAGTCCTGCTATTGACTTGGAATGATTTCGCTCTCCCATCCCATTAGAGGACTACCTGGAGACCTTCTCGGGCAATGTCGACGACTGTTTCCGTTTTGGCATCAGCTTGGCCAAAAAGACAGTCAAGCTCTTTGCGGAGTTTTATCATGCCGATATCATTGTGGCTTCGCCTTTGGGTTTGCGCTTGCTTGTCGGTGCACCAGGGTACAACTATACCTTATATTGCCTTTGTCTGAGTGATTTCGTATGCTGAGGCCAAGCCCCTCTTCAGTGACCAGAAGCGCGAGTATGATTTCTTGTCTTCGCTCGAACTCGTCATCGTCGATCAGGCCGACGTCCTCCAAATGCAGAACTGGGAACACATGGGCCTGATCTTCCACACGTTCCATCACAAGCCTAAGCGAGCGCATGATTGCGATTTCTCCCGTGTTAGAAACTGGACCCTCAATCGATTGTACCTCTGTCACACTCTTTGTATCCAGAACCCACAGACTTACACTCAGCTTCTATCTCTCTCACATCAGGGGCAAGTTTTATCGTCAAACGCTTGTGTTCTCGGCAGTGCAAACCGTAGAACTTCATTCTCTGTTCAATCGCTACTGTTCAAGTATGGCTTCTTTTTGATATCTGCAATCAGAGGACGACTTGATGTGACTCGTTTTACGGCAGACATGCGTGGTGCCGTCAAGGTGACTAAAAAAGAAACAGGCAGTATCTCGAGGGTTGTACTAAAGGTGCAGCAGATCTTCCACAAACTTGACTGTACGGACATCGAGGCTGTTGATGACGCCCGCTTCAAGTTCTTCACTGAGAAGGTACGATGAATCCGATTTGGCCTTCATTCCTATGGGAACTGTTAGCGCACTTACAGTTTCTTGCCTGGCTGGTTTTGGGCTGCTCTAGATCTACCCCCAACTCAAGGCGTCCGTATCAAAGCACATATTTATTTTCTTCCCTTCCTACTTTGACTACGTGCGTGTGAGGAACTTCATGAAGGAGGATCCAGATGAACCTTCCTTCTGCCTTTGCTGCGAGTACGTGCTTTTCCCCAGTTCACTGGGAACCGTCCCTGAACTTGTCTTAATTCATTTCAGGTACACACCGGGTACCGAGGTAGCGAGGAGTAGGAGCTTCTTCGCCACCGGGAGGAAGGACTTCATGCTCTTCACAGAGCGCTTCCACTTCTTCCGACGATACAAGATAAAGGGCGCCAAGAACGTTGTCTTCTATGGTCTACCTCAGGTGAGCTGCTCGGGCTAACCGCCTTCCTCCACTTCCTTGAGTGTGGCTAAGCTCCCTCTCTGCAGTATGGACACTTCTACCCTGAGATTCTCAACGGTTTATCGGATGTGGTCGATACCTCGTGTACGGTGCTCTACTCCAAGTTTGACGTCTATCAGCTACAGGCTGTGGTCGGCAATGAACGCGCTGACTTGATGTTCTCATCACCAAAGCTCGTTCACATGTTTTGCTAATGTGTGTGGCAGTACAAGGGAGCCAACCCTCTCAATAGATCAACAGTTATCTTATCTGGAATTAAACGTATCACCCACGGGCATGCCCACGGAAGCGCATACTGGCGTCCTTGTCGCAATGGGTCCCGCCAAGACTCAAGTGAGCTTTGTGCCAAGACTTCAGGTTAAGGTGTGCAAGGGCCCAGTTGGTCTCTAATTGTGTACAAGTCCTTCAATGCCTGCTCCAGTTTCGCAAGTAGAGTGTCCACGTCCGACATGAGAGCGTCGATCTCCTTCAGGAGCTCGCCGCACTTGGACGACACGATGAATGAACAGGCCGCTCCTCCTGTGGAGATTGCGCTGCCCAGCGCGGATAACACAGAGTTTGGCGGGCTGAAGGGAGCGAAGGTTATCGCTCCGGCAAGGCCCGTCAACACCTGGTTCACCCTGCATGCATATCGTGTCAGTACATCATCAGTTCACCACCTTGTGAGTCATCATGAGTGTTTATATACCCAACACTGAAGAGGAGCTTGTTGGAGTTGCCCTTCGCCAGAATCTCTGCTCGGAGCGACTCAATCGAGTTCTTCAGCTCCACCAGCCGCAACTTGGCCTGCGCGCTGAGGCGCTCGATCTCTGATGCACTCTCCAGAAGTCGTGGCTGGGAGGCCGACGCGGCCACCTGAAGCGAAAACTCGTACAGGCGCCGCGTGATCGGATCGATCAGTTCCGTTTTAATGTTTTCGAGTTCAGTTCGGAGTTGAGGTACTTCTCGACCCATCCGCTCGCTCAGCGACCGTAGGTCCTTCCACAGCTGCCACAAGCCGACGTTGAACGCGATGCTGCGGACGAAGAAGACCCCGCCGGCGGTCCAGTAGGGCGGCAGGGCGCTGATGAACTCTTCCACTCGGTTGGCCAACCGCGAGAGGTCGAACGAGCGGAGCATGTTTAGTATGTCCTCGAACATCCTCAAGTCGCACTTGCCATGCTTCTCGAAGAACTTGAACAGCTGCTCCAGCGGGTCGAGCCTCTCTCGTCCACTGAAGCCAAACCCAAAAGATGGCGGTGATCGTTGTTGGTGGTACATCAGGCGGTGGACGTCACCCGGCCGTCTTTGTTGGGTTGTAGCAGGCTTCTGAACTTCTCTCCGTATTGACTGCAGAGAAAAGTTTTGGCCATTTTAGGCTTTAAATCGCTAAAAAACAACCAATCACAATTTTGCACAAATTACTTTGGAAAATATTTTCCTTTTCGTTTCTGTATCTTCTTGCAACCATATGTAGCCACGAGTGCAATGATGATGGCAGACACAACCGGGTGTGCCACGGGATGTTTTCGGGTATGAGCCGGTATCCGCCATTGGTAGTCCAGAAGAGTTAGGGCACGATAAAGCAGCCACCCAACCAATCTGCCGACTGGTGCAGGACCTTGTTCATCCTCTCTTCTCTTCGTCACAGCAAGCAACATCAGCCATGGCTTGGGTGCCCTCATCGCACTCACTGCTCCTCTTCTCCTGCGGTACGGTTGTGTTGTTGTCATCGAAGTTGTTGATGTAGAGACCAACTCGACTCACATCAATTTTATTTGATCGTCAATGAAGAGGCATCAGTGGACTTTGGTTACCCCAACAAGTGCTTCTTCTCGCTCACGCAGTCGGCATCTGGCGTGTGGTGGATCCTCGACCCCAACGGAAAGCCATTCTTCATGGTTGGCACATCCGTCGTCACCTACAACGGCAACACCTCCAAGAACAGTACGAATGACTCATCACCTCAAATCACGGACATAAATACCCGCTCGACACACCATTCGCTGTCGGGAATATTGTCAACTCCTATTAATGATCCACACCAACCCCCGCACGTTCCATTCCACTAACATCGGAGTTGTGTTGTCTTCTCCACATCCCACACACACACACACACAGACACTAACCCGTACCACGACGCTGTTGTGGCCAAGTTCAATGGCAGCCAGTCGGCGTGGGCTGATTCGGCTGTGGATCGACTCACTTCGTGGAACATGAACACCATAGGTCCGTGGTCGGACAACGTCGTGGTGACCAAGGGCATGCCGTGGACCAAGATCCTCGATCTCGGGATCAACTACAACTCGGCGTTCGCGAAGGGATTGTTCCCTGACGTTTTTGATCCTGCCTGGGAGGAGTACGCACGCAAAAGGGCGGCCTCCATCTGTACACCTCTTCGCAATGACCCTACGCTCATCGGCTACTTCACCGATAATGAGGTGAGTTCTCTTCGATCTCTCCGAACTTGATCACTACTATTTCTGCTATCGATGCTAATCTTTTCGATGCGCCCAGTTGTATTGGGGTCCCATAGGAGGTGGAGGTGAGACGCGAGTTGCCGGTGATATGCTCGACCAGTTCCTCATCAGCCTCAACACCAGTACGGCCCCGGGAAACATCAGGGCCGTTTCCTTCCTCAAGGAGAGATATGCGAACATTCAAGAGCTAAACTCTGCATGGTACACTCATTCATTTGTGATGGAGATGAGTGCTTTCTTATCCAATTTCTATCTTCAGGAACACATCATACCCTGACTTCGACTTGATCAAGAGCTTCGCTCCTACCTCTACCGCTCACAGTACCGACGCGAGCGATTTTGCCTTCATCGTAGCGTCCCAGTACTTCAATGTCACCCGTAACGGTGCGACATTCCTAGTAGTTGATAAAGCCACCAAGTCTAACGGTTTTGTTGCAACTCTTTAGTGGTGAAGAGATACGACCCTCACCATCTGCTTCTCGGAGCTAAGTTCATGTCGGTGCCTGCTCGGTCTATCCTTCGTGGCAATGCTGCATTCCATGACATCATCTCTGTCAACTACTATCCAAGCAATGCCGAGCCCTCTGGCCCTCCTTCCTCCAAGATGGCAAACTGGTACAACGTCACCGGAAAGCCCATGATCATCTCCGAGTTTTGCTACCGTGCGAGGGTACGAACCGTCGCCAGTTTGCCCACCATGAGGAATTCATTAAGTTAAAATGCCACCAACAGGACTGGCCTGCCAAACACAAAGGGAGGAGGCAGGCTTCTTGATACACAAGAACAGAGAGGATCCGGGTACTACAACTTCACTACGCTTCAGGCCTCGTTCCGTGGCGTTGTAGGCCTGTTGTGGTTCCAGTGGTTTGATCAACCGGCTGAAGGTAGAGCCGATGGCGAAGATAGCAACATGGGCCTCGTAAGCAACAACGGTACCTGCTTCCTCTTATCTTCCTCAGCTCTACTCTTCTGACTGGTGCATGATTGTAGACACGACCTGGACCGGTCTAACCGACCGTGTGACGACTGCAAACCCACTGCTGGTCGACATCCATGAGAGCTCACCCTCTGATCTCCCTTCGGGCTTTTGTCTCAGTAAGTTCCAAGGTATCGTTCAGCTTGATCTTCGACTAATCCTAGTGATTCCATGCAGGCACACTGACATGTCCCAACGACTGCTCGGGTAACGGTTGCTGCGATAACAGCACAGGCATGTGCACTTGCTACCCAGGGTTTTACTCACTCGATTGCTCAACCGATAACTGTACGCATTGAGAAATTTCACTGATGGTAATGCTCTCCTGACAAACTTGTTGGGTAAAACAGCCAAGATCCAACTCTCTTCGTTTGGGTCAGCATTGGACACCAGTCTTTGGAAGACTCTCACGGCTACCTGGAGCAATCAGGTCTTCCGTACATCGCTTGTGACCATCGAGGATGGTCAGCTTACGTTGGGCATCACTCCCTGCGCTGCGTCTCCTTGCGGCTCTTCTCCGGGCTCTGGCTCCAGTTTTCAGGTTGGAAGCGTCATCACGCAGTCCACCAACTACGGCTATGGATACTACTCAGCGTTGATCAAGGCCCCTGAGGCCAGTGGCTTCAACGTCTACTTGGAGGTATGCTTGGGTTCATCATCCCTTTGCTAGAAAGTACAGCCGGTTGATCCTTCTCTTTTAAGCTGAACAGCCAGACGACTCCTAGGGATCTCTTGAGCATCCGCCTTGCGAGCAATGATTCACGTGCACTTCTGACCTACACCGTGCAAGGTGATCAAGAGACTCAGGTGGTGTTGATGCCCTTCGCCAATACCGGCATCGGATTCCACAACTACTCTATCCACTACACCCCTGATTACGTCTCCTTCCATGCCGATGGCATGTTGCTGGCATTCCTAAACGATTCCAGCCTCCCACTGGGCATGCCCAACAGCACAATGAGCCTGTCGTTCTACATTGGAACCACCGCAAAAGCGCCTCTGGTAAGTGATGCCGTGTACGTCAAGTCGGTCTACTACCAAGTCGAAGGCATCAACTTGTGCGGTGATTCTGGCGGTGGAGGCGGAGGCGATAACAGTGCTGCTTCAAGCTTGGTCCCTCCCGTATCCTTCCTCTTCATGTAACAGTACTTTAGATGATTTAAACAGAGTGTATGAACTACTTCGCGCTGCTCCCTTCATGGTGAGACCGCGTTCAACAAGGTTACCGTTTTCCTCGCCTTTTCCTGGCTATGAGGAGTAGAGAGCTACGACTCTCAACAAGCTGATGATAGAAAAACTGTTCAACGGCATCAAGAGGGAAGCGACTATAAAGTAACAGGTCTGCAGAGATCCAGAAAGAGTAAAGAGCCAGCCTGGTGCTTGCGCGCATGTGATGGATTGCTTCTTGATCTCAATGTGGATGATGGTTGGCAGTACAGAGTTTGAAATCTTTTATGAAATTGTAAAGAAGCAGAACTTAGCGTAGTTACTTCCAACAGTGCAATTTAAACATTTCTTTCATTGGTCAGTACCCGAGGTCGAGATGCTGCCGATGGAACTGGAATCTGATCTAGTAAGGCTGCATCAGGGGGGTTACCTCCTGTGCATTAGATGCGGTGCTATTGTCCAGACAGAAGTTGATGCCCCACTCGACCTGTGTCAGACGAGGCGAAGCAGGCTCGTTTTTCTAACCACATCTTCAAAGGCATGCCAAATATGCAAGAAATTGGAAATTTTGTGCCTCCGCTTCGGTGAACACGTTTGGGGCAAGGTAAAATCGTGGAATCCCTACCGGCAATAAATATTTATTGGTGGCCAAATTTCTAACACAAACATATTCATACATTCCCCTGATTACTAGCTTTGAGGCCAAGACAGTTGAAGAAAGAAGAACGAGAGAAGAGAAATCAATATGCAGAGAGGAGGAAGAGGAGGAGCGGTCAGACCGAGAAACACGAAAGGAGGTGTCGAGCCGAGGGTAACGCCCTACGCACCGCCGCGCTTCGCCGTGGATGACCCGGCGGGATACACCTACCTCGAACAGCACGGCTATGTCGTCTTCAAGGACGTCGTCCCTCCCGAAAAGGTAAAACAACATTTTTTCACTAATCAAAATAAGAATACAATTTATTAACTCGACCCTAAACAGTTGGACGAAGGCCGTGCGTTGGCATGGGACTGGCTGGAGACACTGCCCAATGCCAGCGTCAAGCGCAACGATCCATCAACTTGGGACTACAGTACACGCCATCCCAGTGATGATCTCGGTTGACATGAATGTGTTCACACTCACTTGTGCTCGTTGGTAACACAGACTGGCCTGATGCCTACGGGAAGGGCATCATCGTGGCAGAGGGCGTGGGGCACAGTTCTTTCCTGTGGTTCAACCGCATGCTACCCACCGTGCAGAAGATCTACGCCACGATCTGGCAGACTCCTGATGTACGTCGTTGATGATGATGATCTGCATTCGTCTGTTTTGTGCCTGTTTCTTGTTGCTCAAGTGAAACCTGTGCGTTTAGCTGGTGACGAGCTACGATGGCTTCTGCATGTTCCGACCAGCCGAGTACAACCCCAAGTGGGCAACAAAAACCGGTTGGTTCCATCTCGATCAGGATGGAGTCACAAAACCCGACAAGATCTGCGTGCAGGGCTTTGTGAACTACTACGATAGTGGAGAGGTAAATACTGATTCTGTTCATCATCTCTAGCTGGCCTTTTTGAGTCCGTGCGGAAGTACTTACGAGCGCTCTTTGATCAGAATGATGGTGGCCTCGTAGTCGTACCGGACTCCCACCTTATATTTAACGACATCTTCCGCAACCACCCGTATCTCGGAGGCAGTAAGGACTTCGTTCGCCTTGATAAGTTCGGTTCTGTACGTGAACTTGGCTCTCTGGCCGGGTGATAGTCACTGCACATGCAATCTTCTCACCTCCCTTCTCTTCCTGTTACAGTCCACTCCGTGGCAACAGGAGATCAAAGACGCAGGCCTCAGGCCCATCAAAGTGTGCGCACGGGCAGGCGATATGGTTCTATGGGACAGCCGCGTGATCCACTGTAACACACCGCCCACAACGGCAAGTATTCCTTCTCTTTTTTACAGTACAATCAATTGAAGACTCACGACCGTGTCATCCCTCCCTTTTCCTTCGGCTTGCATGTATAGATGCGTCCTCTGCCCAAGGATGGTTCGTTGCTTCCCCCGAGGCGTCTGGTGGCCTACGTATGCATGACTCCTCTCTCGCGCCTTACTCCCGACATCATTGGCAAGCGCCAGGAGGCCTTCCGTCATGGCCACACTTCCACCCACTGGCCGGAAGAGATCAAGATCAGTGGTGCGTACTCCCTTATCATATATCGTGATCGTAATTGCTAAGCTTACTGTCCGTACACATCAGGGCGCACCAACGCTTCAAGCTGGCGCTTCAAACCACCCAAGCTGCCCTCCGAGGGCCGCAAGCTTATCCCTCTCTATGATGACAATAAGGAGGAGGATACCAACGAAAACGGCGTTGATGAGCAAATCAAGCATGAAGCGGAGAATCCAGAGGATCCCGAGGCAGAGGTGGTAGTGAAGAAGAACACGTCATCTTCTTCCTCCTCGGCGGCTACAAGCACACGACCAAAATCCACAGGCAGAGGCGGCGGTCCCAGGAACAAGCGTGTACAGCCTGGTCATCGTGGCGGCAAGTGATCTGCTAGTAAAGTGAGCCCTTACCCAACGGAACCGTGCGCATCTTTGGAGGAGCAGACGAATCCACGTGTACTCGGGAGAGTAAGCATACTGCTTCGACACCGAGAAGATAGATGTTAGGCTCACCCAAGCTGTACAGGCCAATAAGGAAACCCAGCACGGTCACTAAGAACTCAGCTGATCAACCCAACAGCCCTGATTGGGCATTTATCTCACCAATAGGACCGCTTGTGACCAGTACACAGCCTTCGAAATAGGCGCCTTTAATCGATGATCGGTAGCACGTTGCCTGTTGATTATGAACTTTTTTCACTGGAGCCTCGGCAGTTGCGGTTCCTATTGCCTCCGAGGCCATCCTGACGAGCTTGTTGAGCAATCTGCGTTTACAGCCAGGGATGCTGGATGCCCTCACCGTATCGTTGACCTTTGCTGGTGTGTCGCTTTACCTTGGCAGCGTCGATTCGGATGTCGTCCCTGGTTTTGTTGGGTACGGGGAGTGTCCGGCTTATCTTATCGCTATCCTCGCCGGTACAACACTTAGACCCATGCAGGAAGGCACCATAGTTCTGGCGGGGTCTCTCCGCGGCAACGCCTGCCCCACCCAGACACTAGCTCCAGCAAAGCAATGGCACTGGCCAGCAAGCTGCTGTCTCTTCCAGCAACATGGAAAGGCGAATCGATTTTTAAAATGTGTGCGAGCCTGAATCACAGTGTGGTGCCCACAAACGATAAGTTCGAGAGGCCAAGAGCAGACTTCAATCTCTCTTTGCGGGTCGTGTCATTCTGTATGCTCTAGCCTTTGTTGTTTTACAGTTGCCCTGCACTTGCTGCATAATCAGAGTAAGTATGGCTCGCCTACCCAAAAAGTAAGAAGATCTACCGTCAGCTTGAATCTTGTCTTAGGGCAGCTCTTCCTTGGACATCCATTGGCACGCGCCCACTCAAGAACTTCAAAACGGCCTTGCTCTTTTGCTACCTTATACGTATTCGATTCCCACGGGCATCCGTTGGCGCGCGCCCATTGAAGAACTTCAAGATGGCCACCTTTAGCTGCAGCATAGCAAGTGTCCTTGTCCCATGGACACCCGTTGGCACGCGCCCACTGGAGAACTTCAAGATGGCCTTCCTTGGCTGCTCCGCGACAAGTCCTCTCGTTCCATGGGCATCCATTCATGTGCGCCCATTGAAGAATGTTCAGATGACCACGTTGAGCAGCTACTTCACAGAGACCTTGATCCCATGGGAATCCGTTGGCGCGCGCCCATTGAAGAACTTCGAGGTGGCCATAGCGAGCAGCTTGATGACCGATCCTACTGTCGCACTTGCATCCATTCGCATGCATCCATTGCAAAACTGCAAGATGACCGCCTTGAGCAACTGCATTTGTGGTCCACCTATCATTCTTGTCTAATGGACATCCGTTGCTATGTGCCCACTGAAGAACCTGAAGATGGCCTCTTTTGGCTGCTCCGAAACAAGCCCACCTGTCCCATGGGCATCCGTTGGCGCGGGCCCATTGCAGAACTTCAAGATGGCCACCTTTAGCTGCTGCGCGCGTTGTTGTACTGTTCCATGGGCATCCATTGGTGCGCGCCCACTTAAGGATCTCCAGATGGCCACCTCTGGCTGCTCCGTTACAAGTCCTCTCGCTCCATGGGCATCCGTTGGCGCGCGCCCATTGAAGGATCTCCAGATGGCCACTTCGAGCTGCCGCGTAGCAAGTCTGCTCATCCCAGGGACATCCGTTGGCGCGCGCCCATTGAAGAACTTCAAGATGGCCACCTTCCACAGCTTCACTGCAAGTGAACTCGTCCCATGGACATCCGATGGTGCGCGCCCATTGAAGAACTCCAAGATGGCCCTGTTGGGCTGCAATCCACGCTATAGTACTATCCCAAGGGCATCCGTTGGCGTGCAGCCATTGAAGAAGCTCCAGCTGGCCACCTTGAGCTGCTCCGAAACAAGTCCACAGGTCCCATAGACATCCGTAAGCGCGCGCCCATTGAAGAACGTTGAGCCACCCGACCTTGGCCAACTCCGCCATATAGACTCTCCCTTGGTCACGCATCTCCTCCTTCTTCTTCCTGCGACGCGAGCGCAGGCGGTCGATCATGGTGATCAGTTGAGCATTCCATAGGCGACAGACACGAAGGCACACTGGCCACATGAGACGGCCGCTCTCGGTGAACACCATCCACGCCAACTCGACCGGCAGCCGCTCCCACATGACCACCCCGTCCGCCTCGCCCTTCTCTGAACCGCCTTCGCCTCCGTTGGTCTCGTCACTTTTTAATCGTTTTAACTCCTCTACTTCCTGCGAAGTGCCAGTACTCTCCTCCGCATCATGTGACCGCGATCGTTTCATCTGTGTACACAGCTGTTAGTGGTGCTTGTTCTTCTGTCTGATAATGACACGGCGGCAGGCAAGTTAGGAGAAAAAATTAATTTAAAGCAGGAAATGCTTGTGCGCTCACTGGGCACAGAATATCTTAAATTCTTTAAGATAAAGAAAACAAAGGAAAACAAAAGAAAAAGGAAGGTAAATTACATTTGCTGATTTGCCTTTAGCTCACGATATCGGATTGCTTGTAGTAGTGAGGAGCAAGCTCGATGAGCCATTCGGGCCGGATCGCGATGACCTGTTGCATGTATTGCTTGGTCGTGAAGACAAGCTGGTGGTAGAGCACCCATTGAGGAGGCTGCTGGTGGAGGACAGATGACGGGTGGATGTGAAGAAGTTGGTGGGTGAGGGTCCTGTAGGTATTCTCCTGCGGATCCCTGCGCGCGGCATGGGCGAAGAAGCCGCTCACGATGGCCTTGCGTACGACCACGTAGTCCTTGCACGGCGAGCCGACCTCCAACTCGCAGCGATCCATGATGGATCGGAGCTGCTTACGAATGTCCAGTGCGCGCCTCATCGAGCGGGCCTGAATGAAGTTCTCGTAGCACCACGCGTTGGAGTAGTTGTTGCTCTTCCAGGCCTCGTACACTGCCAGTAATGTGATGTGATCGCCTTCGATCTGGTGGAACTGCGCCTTCTTCTGGTCGGCCTGAGCCTGCTTCTCTCGAGTACGGTAGAACACGTTCTCGACGGAGAGCATTGCCACGATCGTGAGGATCTCCTCGGCACAGCCCATCTCCACCGACACTACAAGCATCTTGGACAGCTGCGGCTCAAGTGGGAATTCCACCATCTGGCGGCCAAGCCGCGTGATAAGCCCCTCGGCATCAAGCGCGCCCAAGTGGTGTAACTGTTGCGTGGCCTCATTGAGAGCCTGTACCGACGGCGGGTCGATGAAGCAGAGCTCAGAGAGGTTGTTGATGCCCACGGCCTTCAGGCTGAGCACTGTGCTGATCAAGTTGGTACGCTGAATCTCGGGCACCGATGTGGGTGCCATCTCGTTGTACATTGACTCGGTGTAAAGGCGGAAGCACTTGCCGGGACCCGAGCGACCGGCGTAACTGGCGCGCTGACGGGCTGACGCTTGGGAGATCGGGCACACGACGAATCCAGATGTTCCCATCTGCGAATTGTAGACCTTCCTCTTGACAAATCCCGGATCGACGACGTAGGAGATGCCATCGATGCTTTTCGAAGTCTCCACGATGTGTGTCGCAATGACCACCTTACGTGAGCCTTTATCCGCCGCCTCGATACACACCTGCTTATGCGAGTGCATGGGCACGGTGAAGATCCCTGGCAACGTGGGGCCAAGCTTCTGCATACGCTCATGCAGGATCGCACACGCTGTCTGGATCTCCTCCTGGCCCGTGAGGAACAGCAGAATGTCGCCAGGCGGCTCGGACAGATGGATCTGCATGACAGTGATGAGAGCCGCATCCAGGTAGTCAGTCTCTGGTGCTTTGGTGTAGAAGATATTCACGGGGAATCTGCGGCCAGGAATGACGAAGATCGGAGAGTTGTTGAAGTAGTTTGAGAATCTCTCGGCATCGAACGTGGCCGACGTGACGATGATGATCTTGAGGTCCGGCCGATGTGGTACGATTACCTTCTTGAGAAGACTGAAGAGTACGTCCGTCTGTGTGGTACGCTCGTGAGCTTCGTCGAGCATGATCACAGCGTACTTGGACAGGAGAGGATCGATCAAGCATTCCCGCACGAGCATTCCGTCAGTCATGTACTTGATCTTGGTCTCCGGGCTCGTGCATTCTTCGAACCTGATGGCGTAGCCTACCTCCTGACCTAGCCGGCTACCAAACTCCTCCGCCACGCGCTTGGCAGCGGACACGGCAGCCGTGCGTCGTGGCTGCGTGCAGCCGATTATGTCGCTTCCTGATGACGAGACAAAGCCGGCTTCGGCAAGGTACTGCGGCACCTGGGTGGTCTTGCCTGAGCCGGCGTCGCCGGCGACGACGAGGACCTGGTTGTCCTGAACAGCCTTGAGCAACTCCTCGCGCAACTTGAAGATGGGGAACCTCTCACGCTGCTCGATGATGGCGGCCTGGGTGATCGTCAGCTTCGTTTCCAGTCCTGGAACGGGCGCTGAGTCTTCACCAGAAGTGTCGCGCGGCTGCATACCCTTGGTTAGCATCTCGCCGGAAGAGTCCTTGTCCATTCGTGCCTCGTGTGTATGTGGAAGAAGGTAAGAAGTACGCGTGCTTGCCTTTATTTTATGCGGGCCAATGGAAAAAGAACAGAATTTTTTTTTCGGGCCAGGAAAATGTTTGATATTTTCGAATTTATTTCAGTTCTTAAATTTTGCTTTGGCACAAATCAATTTGAAAAGGAAATGCTCTTTCACTTTTTCTTTGGCGAAAACGCAAACGGAATGGAAACGAACGATACAGTAGCGACGATGAAGACACCTCCATACGGTTAGAGTCCTCAGGAGCCGAACTCGGCGCCCCTCCTGCCAATTGTGTTTTATCCATACAACTTTACATCATGTAGCAATTGCTACAGGGTATGCACTCACTAAAAAGTGACTTCATCGTCTAGGTTGTCCGCGCTGGAGTCGCTGTAGAGCTGGTCGTCCTTCCCGCTAGCGGGATGACCCATCTCGCTATCGGGATTGGCCGCCTTCTTCATCAGTTGGATCATCGCTTCCTGGGCCTCGCGAGCGTACTTACACTTCTTCCTGATGCTAGCTCCCCACAGGTAAAACAAGAATGGGAATGGAACACAGGCGAGAGCCAAGAATGCTGGTACGCTGCTTGCCCAGTGGATGCCCAGGTCGTCGTACATGTACGTGGTGAACAGGGGGAAGGCAGCTCCGAAGAGCGATCGTAGAACGGCGTTTGCGGCGAGCACTGACGCGGCATAGATGGTGTAGGCGTCGATCAGGTAGTTCATGATCGGCAAGAAGACGAGCACCATCCCGAAGCCGAATGGAACCGTGGCGATGATGCACACGAGCCAGAAGATGCTTGGATAGTTGGTCCACGCGAACCAGAAGAGCCCGATGGGGATGCAAAGCGCGCCGAGCATGCAGGGAGGTAATCGAGCCTCCGGCGGTGCGCCGATCTCACCCTTTGATCGACATGCCTTCTCGATGCGTGTGTACCTGAAGTTGTCCAAGATGGTGTAGATGACGCCGATGATGATCCCGACCGCAACGCCGATAAACGCAAGTCCGCCGATGCCCTCGCTCCATCCACGATACTCTTGGAAGACGATGGGGTACGCGCCGAACAGCATGTACAGCGTGCCGTAGATGATGGCCATGTATATGGACAAGATCAACACGATCGGCTCGAGGAATAGCAGGATCCACGGCCGAGACAGAGCGGTCTTGAAGGTCTGAAGGATCCCCGGCCTCGGGCGATGGATCTCAAGCTTGGAACGGTACACTTTCCCAGTGGCCTTCGATAGCGCCGCTGCGCGCTTCTGCAGCAGGACGGGCGCGTAGGTTTCCGGAACCACTAGCGACCCGATGATCCAACAGACGCCGGTGAAGATAGCCATGACTCCTTCAACCCAGCGCCAGCCGACCGTCTCCCCGACGAAGCCGCCCACGATGGGACCCAAGGCCGGACCCAAGAACGGAGCACTGGCGAACAGCGACATGGCAATCCCGCGCTGAGTGGCCGTGAACATGTCGGCCAGAACTCCGCCAGCGTTCGTGAGCGGACTCGAACCGAATGCACCGGCGAAGAAGCGAAGGATGAGGAGTGTTTGTATGTTCGTCGAACCGGCTGCTCCGGCGTTGAAGGCCGTGAGCGCGCCGTATGTGAGGAAGAAGAGGATTTGACGGCCGTACATCTCCGAGAGCGGCGCCCAGAGGAGCGGTCCCAGCGCGAAGCCCAGCACGAAGAGCGAGACCCCCAAGGTCACCACCTCCCCATCTACATCGAACTCGGTCATGACCTCGCGTACACCTCCCGTGTAGGCCGACGAGACGAAGGACACAGCAAGGGTGGCCACTGCGACCACCATCGTGATCATCCACTTCGTGAACACGTAGAAGGTTTGTGGGTTCCTCGGGTCATCAGGGAGGAACTCCACGACATAGGGCGAGTCCTTGGTGCCCTCGCCCTGGTAGTTATGGTTCTTGACCTGCTCCGTGACCAGGGAGTGTGAGGCCACCATGCGGAAGTGCATGCCTAGCGGTCCGTTCCATAACCGCTTGAGCATCATTCGTGACTACGAGTGGTGTGTCCTGATGAGAAGTGAAAGTGAACACAAACCAACAGCTGCGGGACAAGGTTGTCTCCCGAGGAAAGTGATATAGGGTTTTTTTGATATTTCGTGCACCAATGATTGAATTTTCTTAATCGGAGTCTACTTCTTGCCGTTTCCTATTGGTGGGCGATACGGCCACTTCGGTACCTTTGCGCGGATTAGGAGACTTCTCTTTGTGGAATAACAACCGACGAAGATCCGTCGTGCTACCCGCAACCTGCAACAGAGGTTGATCGGTTAAACTGGTGTCCTTCATGCTCCCACACAGGAGGGACACATCTCTCCTTTGGTTTTTTCGTCGCATAAATATGTTTGATTGCACGGTTTGTTGATGATCGAAGTACCTACTTGCCCAGTGGTTGTGTTAACATTTACCACTTGATGAACATCAGCCCGGCGAGAACATCCGGTGTTGACAGGGCTTCAGTTACAGCTTTAGGAGCACAACTTTAACAACGGTTCCACACCAAGCTCCTTTCTTTCCAGGTTCATAGAGTCCACACACCACAAGGCAAGCTTGTATCTTCGCTCACACAGAGATCCACCCGTTGCCCGCAGCACTAATCGCTGCTTCTTGAAGCTTAGGACAAAGCACGTTCGGCAAATTTACGAAAAACGAAACTGTTTCCAAAACAATTTCCAACGCATTCAAAATACTCTTACCATGCAGGGTGTACAGCGGGCAGGGCGCCTGCCTACCACTCGTAGGGCAGCTGCGACAGCCTCCGCTGTCTTCTGGCCGAAGAAGGTGGGAGGAGGGCTAGGCCAGCGGCGACGTTACGGCTGGCCGCAGCGATGGCTGGCCACGACCACAGAGAGCGGACACCGCGGCCACCAGCGGCTGCGGGCCGGCCTGGAGCGGGCGTGGGGGCGGACGGTCGAGCGACCCGGGACCAAGGTGGTGCGGGTTGTGGACATGCACACGGAGGGCGAGCCCCTGCGCGTGGTCGTGGGCGGGCTGGAACGCGATGTACCGCCCGATCTTGCGGGCGACATGCTGGCGCGCCGCCGATTCATGCAATCCCATCGAGACCATTTGCGCACCGCCCTCATGTGGGAACCGCGCGGTCACAGGTGCCTTTTTCACTTTTTGATTTCTTATTTATCATTTATTACATTTATTAATTATTTTCTGATGTATTGTGTTATTATTACTGGAAATTATTACTATTTTATATTTATTTTCTTTGTTGTAGGGACATGTACGGATGTCTGCTATTTGAGCCGCACACGCCAACTGCCCATGTCGGAGTCCTGTTCCTCCACAATGAAGGCTACAGCTCGGTACGGTCACATAGGGACGCAAGACCCACGCTGGATGTCAACAGGAATGTACATTTACCTCCAAACACACCACATGTGTGATGAACACGATCACACAGATGTGTGGCCATGGAATCATCGCGATGACAAAGCTCTTGGTGGAGTCTGGTTTCGAAGCGGATCGAGATCCGACCAACAGAATAGCTGAACTTCGTATCGACAGTCCTGCGGGTCTTATCACTGCTCACGCGCACCTGGCAGAGGTAATCGAGAAGCACATGTGCGCCTCAGCAACAAAAGTACCGCCTCATTGATAGTAACACCACCAGGACGGACAAACAGTAGACCGCGTCAGCTTCACGAATGTGCCATCCTTTGCATACAGCCTGGATGTGACTGTTCGATCGTCTGCATTTACACCACTCTTAGGTAAGTATTGAATGCAGGTACCAGGAGAAGTAATAACGTTTCTGCCCTTAGGCAAGGATACGGTGAAAGTCGATATTGGCTTTGGTGGGGCCTTTTATGCATATGTGAGCACGGACGAGCTTGGTTTACCGGCCAAGTGCATAGTTGCAGAGGTACATCGCAGTATACTAAATCGCCGTTTACAATTTGAGGGTAATCGAAGAGTACAGGAATGTGATCGTCTCAAGCACATTGGCATTGTTATCAAGAAAGCTGTGATGGACCAAGTGGAGATCAAACACCCAACCGAAGGGGATCTCGGCTTTCTCTACGGTTGGGGTCTCCGCCCACTTGACTTGATTTCAGTATGTTAACGACTCTTTTCAGGTACCATTATCGTGAGTCCGCCCCACAATCCACAAAACCACAGCCGTAACGTGTGCATATTTGCCAATGGAGAAATTGATCGCTCGCCCACAGGTCTCAAAGCTCAAGGCTCAGCGTGATAAGCCATCAGAATCTTACTAATAGGTCCTTCTTTCATTCATAAGGGACTGGCGTCAGTGGGCGATTGGCGTTACTGCACGCAAGGAAACAGATCCAGGCTCAACAAGAGGCGGTGATAGAGAGTATAATCGGCACCAGCTTCACCGGTACCGTCAAGGGAACTACTCGGTTTGGCGGCTACGAGGCTATTCTCCCACAGGTTTCTGGCACTGGTATGCCCATGTCCACACTTCACCTTCTCTGCGGAGCGCTAATTACAGCTTGGTTTGGTTGTACAAGCCTATGTGACAGGCAGAAGTGAATTCGTTCTAGAGGACGCTGCTGACTCGCTCCGCTCCGGCTTCTTGTTATGAATGACTTCCCCTACCGAAACCATGGAAAAAAGCTTGCAACGTGGTACACCACGGTTGTACTTCTGTTTAATATAAGTGTGTGACAAAAATAAGTACAGTACAACAAAAATAGCCGTTTTATTGCGCAATTTCGTAGTGCAAAGGCGAATATGGGTCTTGATCTCTCTGCTCAGATAGGAGAATCGACGATGCAAAGAGCTGTGACCCCCGAGAAAACGACCGCAAGCTTAGTAGGCATCACAGTACTGGGCGCCGGCGGAACCGTTGTAGTCGCCGTCCTGGTGGAAGAGGGCCGTGAAGCTGTGGGCCTGGGCGGTGCCGGTGACGTTGCAGTGGAAGCCCAAGGGATCACCCGTGCAGTACTTGCCGGTGAGGGCGTTCCTGATCCTGAAGATGTCTACGGAGGGGTAGATGTAGTTGGTGGCCAGGATGTAGCCGTCGTACTTAACCAACTGCAACCAGCTCACGTAGGGGGGATCGTCCCAGATGTAACTGCAGAAGATATCGTCGTCCTGGCCATAACCCGAGAAGGACCTGTTGTAGGGTTGGCACCAGTGGTCATAGGTGGTGTCCGGAGTGAGCCAGGCGGGGATGGTGGGCGACACGACGTAGCACTCGCCGGCAATGTCGTTGTTATCGCCGTTGATGTACCACAGCTGAGCCGTGGTGGAGGGGCTGCCGCAGGTGAGCGGGTACTTGGGGCTCAGGGTTTTGTTCACGTTGCAGTAGGCCGACTGGTTGAAGTTGTACAGCGTGAACCAGGTCATGCCATACCGCATGGGGAAGCTCGACTGGGCCACGGCGCAGGAGCTCAGGAAGGCGAGGGCGATCACCGACGCAGAGACGGCAAGCGGGAGGATGGCACGCATGTTAGGTGGTGTGGGTACAACTTTGGCTTAGGTGTTCTGAGGTGCAGGAGTAGAAGAAAAACAAACAAGACGCGAGGCTTTAAACCAAGCTTGGTTAGGCCCGACGTACGTTACGGTAGGCTCGTGTCGGTGGTTGCTGTTTTCGGTTACGCAGCAGCAATTGGTCGCATGATCCTAATAGATTCCAATGATGATCACTCCTGTTAAGCTCCGGGAGCGTTGCATGTAGGTCGTGAGAATAACGACCAATCATCGCACATTCATGCAGTTCTTTACACCAATCAGGGAGTAGTTCCTAATGACTGGATCGCAGAGGAGGCGCAGCAGAGCTACACGCCGAGGCTTGTTTTGGCGAAACAAGCGCCATAGGCAGGATCCCTTAACACTAAGGCTAGAGCGGCGCAACCCTCCTCGACAACATCGAAAGTCAGGAGACCTCATTGCAAGCTTGTGGCATGAGTGGCGTCGTAGCAAGGACAGCGGCGGAGTTCTATCGGAGATCTATCACCCATGGGATGGCCAATCCACAAACTTCCATGCAAGCCTAACTTGGCTTAGTAATGGCACACCACAACCAGGTACGAGCACGCAGGCTGGTTGACGCTGAGCCGGCGTAGCCTACTGGTTCGCCGGTTAGGAAGCTGTCGTGCGATTGGTCGTTAGTCGACAGTAAATATAAATTATGTGCATTGTTCCAAATGTGTTTCAAAACGAAACCTCTTTAAGTGGAAAACATTCTGTCAAATTCAAAACTATTTCGTAATTGAGTTGTGAAAAAACCACCACAGATTCAAGGAGGCCAGCAGGGGAGGAGAATGAGGACGTTGATGGTAACGGACGGTACGCGCGCATGTGTGCGCGCGATGGTGGCGCTCGGGTGCGGCCTGGTGAAGCGCGGCCACAAGCCGGTGCTCGTGGCGTGCCCCGCCCGCTTTCGCGCCCTGGTCGAGGACTACGGCCTGCGCTGGACCCACTTCGACCCTGCGTCCCCCGCTCGCCGCGACTTCCTCGTGCGCTGCCGCACCTTTTTCTTTTCTTTTTACATTTCGAAAAATATTTTTGAATTACCGAAACAATATATCTAAATGTAAAAAGAAATAAAATTCTAACTTGGGCTATGATGTGCAGTCGTTCGCGGAGAAGCTTGAAGAAGTGTGCCGACGCGAGGGCATCAATCAGACGCGCGACTCAACAGCCACGCAGCAGCGCACCTGCATCGTGTGCGAGCACTCGAGTCTCAACGTCGCCTACTCGTACGTCATGTCGCTTGGTGGCAGTTTGATCACGATGTGAATGCCTCGATCTCAACCTTTCGATAACTCATTTATTCTTGTATATGTGGCACTAGACTTGCAGAGAAGTTTGCGGTGTGCTGGGTGGGTGTCTTCTTTGCTCCGGTGTCGCCCACGCACGCTCACCCGAGCACGGCTCTCACGACATCGGTCGTGTCGACCTCCACCAGCCCGGCAGATTCGCTGGGTCCACCGTCCCTACGCATACCCCTGTCCGCCTCGGGACGAAGCTTGACGTTGCCCTACCGGAATTGGATGAACAAGTGGAGCCATCTGCTGGCCATGATCCTCGAATGGCGGTGGAACGGTACCAAGACAAATGAATGGCGTACGAGAAAGCTGCAGTTGCCGATCATCCCCAACGCTCTTGGCATCCTTCCGCTCATTAAGAAGCAGATCCTTCCCATCGTGTATCCGCTTCACCCGACCTTCTTCCCCAAGCCTGATGACTGGCCATCAGAGCTGAAGGTGCCGGCCTTCATCTTCCTCCCTGATAAGCCTGCTCCTGCGCCCTTCCTTTCATCAGACCTACGTCTGGAGCTCGCTGCCGATCGCCAGGAAGAAACTGTTAAACAATCAGGTATGACTACTACCTCCTGCGTCATAGTATCATATGCTCATCATGGTCGCTGCAGTTGAGACTTCATCACCGTCCTCCTGGGAGAAACAGGAAGACGAAAGTGGAAAAGATGAAGAATTGAGGTTGGAGCGCTTCCTACAGTCAGAAGCAACAGCGAAGCCTATATTCTTTGCATGCGGAAATGCCATTAGTGAGTCTCTATCAGCACGAACCGTGGTTGATATTGCATCACAGTTGGCCGCGAAGAGTCGTCGGAAGGTGATTCTGTTCATCCGGGATGAGGATGGCTACGCCAAGCAGCTATCGAGAGTTGAACAAACTGGCCAAGCTAGTGGCGATACTACGGCCGACGACGATAACGGCGATGGCCTGGTTGACGTGCACCCTGATTGGGCCAAGCTTATATATGCCCCAGGAGCTGTTCCGGATTCTCTGTGCGTGATCTCGCAGCTTAACTATGCTTCGATTCTTCCCCAGTGCAGCTGTGCCATTCTCGATGGAGGGCATGGCATCACTGGTTCGTTTTCGATCGCCAAGCCTATTTTCTGGATGAAAACTCATCTCAATTCATACCAGCCATGAGCATCAGGCTCAACGTTCCCTTCGTATCCATTCCTCTTGACGATGACCGGATTTCGTGGTTCTGGGCCAACCGCGCGCACGAAATAGGCATCTCGCCTGCTCCTGTACTTCGCGGCACCCTCACGGCCGACGCTTTGTTGCAGGCCGTAGATAAAGCCACTGCGGCACAGACTGTGCAAAAGTACTTTGCCATTCGCTTGAAAAAGGCGGGTAACTTACTGATGATTGCTTTCTTCTTCTCAGGTTGCAAGATCTCAGCAAGAAGGTGAATGCAGATGGAGACGGAGTGCGAAAAGTTGTGGATGCATTTGAGCGAGTCTGTATTACAAGCATCGGGATCATTCCGACATCTGACTACGCCGGCATTTCCACGGCGTCTGCTCTAGGTGCTTAAAATGGCAGCCTTAGTCACTAGTTTCTTCGCATTATCTGCTAATACTGTACAACAATAGTGCAAGAGCTGAATGTCAAAGAGCTAGGCGTGGCCCTTGGAGCGATGATAGCTGCCCTCGTCGTCTTATGGTTGCTTGTGAAGGTTCTGTTCTTCGTGTTTTAGAGGCAGATTCATAACACAGCACCACAGCACGTTGACTTACAATCAAGGCCACGACCAGTTGGGTGTACTTCAGTGTCTTGAAATTCATCCTGTTACTCTCTAGGTATCGCCGTACAGCCTGCTTCTGCATCTTGCTCAGTCGTTCCAAGTGGCTGACTGATAAGGTGATGGCTCCTGCCCTTTTCTTTTTGTTTTCGTTTTGAAATAATCGAAACGAATTTGAGATATGTTTTGTTTATAGCTTTTATGGTAATGTTTCCTTTAGGCAAACAAAGAAATTTAACAACAAAGCAAAGCAGCCCGCACAAAGAGGCAGCAACGGAAAAGAGATGCACAGGACAATGGTGCTAGTGCCACCTGGCCGTCTATTGCTGATAGCCATCGTGCTGGCTGGTGTGGTATCGGTGGTATTGGGCATATTGCCGCCGGCCAACGAGTATCGTAAGAAGCTGCAGGGCCCTCCGTCGGACTTCGCCCTGCATCGCGTTCCGGCGCCGGAGCTGGCAGGTCTCGAGAGCGAGTCGGTGTGGCGGGAGCTTGTGTTTGTCCCGTCTGCCGCGCGCGACGGCATGTACGTGTGGAAGGGCGAGGTGGCGGTGGACAGCGAGTACGAGCTGGCGGTATCTATCTTCTCGCCTCATGAGGACCATCTCGAGGTCGTGCTACAGCCGCCGGGCCTTGCTGCGATCCTCCTGGCTCATCCTCATAACAAGAGCTACACGCAATCAACATTCAGCAGGGTATGTTCTCAGGTTCGGTCACGTGTTGATGACCTTGCTAACTGGTTACGGCAGACAAGCGGACCATTTGGAATTGATGGCGCAACCTACCCTGTCACCACCTACTCCTTCTCAAAGCCTACACGAGGTACGCTTACCGCCCTTCTCATGAATAGTGCGGAAAGGCCGTTCTCAACATCTACCGCTTCAGGGATCTGGACGGCCATGATCACCATTCATGCAGGAGAGAGAATTGTATCCACCCAGACGGCCGAAGCCGTGTTGATGGTGACCAATCGACGTGGAGTGAAGCTGTTTTCGCACCTCAACAAGTACGAGCTGGAGGTCGGTCAGGAGCTCGGGCTCGTTGCCAACCTGCGCGACGGGACTCCTGGCGTACTCAAGATGCAGGAAGTTGAAGCTAAGATGACCATCGGCTTGCCTGATGACCGTCAGGTTCGTGTTTTCATATTCTTTGAATGAAAGCTGTCACTCACCTCGTAAGGTGTATTCCGACGCAGATCACCATGCCCATGCATGACGATGGTGTCGATGGCGACCTGGCAGCCAATGACGGCATCTATGTAGGCGTATTCGAAGCGCTGGCTCCAGGCCAGTACACCGCGCAGAGCATCTTCCGAGGTCGTACTGAGGACGGAGTGGTGTTCGAGCGTAGCGCCGAGCACTCGCTCCACGTTGTGTACCCCTACATCACACTCACTGGTACTCTCTGAAACATAAGCTACGATCAATGTTTCCTTTAATCGAAGTTTCTCAGGACTTGCTCGCGTTGAGCACAACGCCGAGGATAAGTTCTTTTACTTCCATCTTGACGTCGACGTGGCCGCTGGTGGCGATGTATGACCTTCCCTCAGCTGAGTTCATCGTGACATTGCATTACTAACGTTTAATGTCCTGTTCTTACAGGCTGAGAATCAAGATCAGAGAACAGTGAAGGCGTACGCCGAGGTATGGGGAACTGACAGTACGGGCTATGAGTACGCCCCAGTGGGATGGATGCAAGCTATGGTCGATCCGGAGAAGGACACTACAGGTCAGAACACCATTGCCCTCCAACTCCACGAGGACTGGATCCACAAGGTCTGCCATCTCACTCCTGGCTTTCTCTTGGTCGTACTGATGGAGTACGTGTGTAGGCTGGTGTGACCGCGCCATTCCAACTTAGGAGCGTGTGGCTCCAGGATCGTAACTGGAACGTGGTCCTGTCGGAACGAGCAGCTCTGTTCGTGGATTCCACAGCAGTTGCCAACTTTGTGCCGAGCCCCAAGCGTGCTGCAGCCATAACTATGAATGAAGAGATGCTCTTCGGGCCTCGTCCAGCATCAATGATGCAACGAAGAAATGTGACCGCTGGCGATGTACGTGCCCGCCCTACTCTGTATGCGAGTGGAGAGTGACTCTGTATCGTGTGTAGGGCACTCTGGTGTTGTCTCACGGTTACTGCTCCACGAGTAACGAGTTCCCGCTCTCTGAGTTCAAGAATGCGGTTCACTTTGAGGACTTCAAGCAATCCCGTACAACCGATCAGTTTGCCCTTCTTCTCCGTGAGTTTGGCAACCAGTATCCGGCCTTCTCTCTTGTACGTTCAAATATCATCCATCGCCATGCTTGCGATCTAACGAGCTTGATCTGGGGATCATCAAGGTCGGACACTCACACGGTGGCATCGCGGCGACACACTTACACGCCTACTACTGGTCGAACCTAGAGAACGCACAAGGAGGCCGCCTGGTCCAATCCGTGGGCACTCCTTACTACGGTTCAGGCCTTGCTGGCAACCTCGCTGAACTCGGTAAGACTAGAGTAGTTAAGTACTCATTTTGATTGCAGAGAAACCACCATTGTCTGATGACGATGAATTTTGTAACAAGGCCGTCTCTTTGGGCTGGGATGTGGAAAGAACAACGACCTAACCTACGACGGAGCCAACAAGTGGGCTGCGGCCATTCCCTCGTCTGTAGCTGCCGATGTCTACTACTACACCACCCAGTACAAGGACGGTATGCACACTCTCTACCTTGGTTCTCTTGGCTGTGCTCACCTCAACCGTCGTAATTCTTGCAGCGTTCCTGGCTGACTACTGCGTTTTCGGAGCCTCGCTGGTGCTGTTCTCGCCCAACGATGGTACGGCCGAGCTGCAGAAGAGCCAGCTGCAAGGCGCCAACAACGCGGGGAACAAAGAAGGTTGGTGTCACACCAGTGGCATGAACTACCCCAGCCAGTGCCGTGACGCGAATCGGAATGCTGAGATGAGTGCTCTTGCCGCTCGATGATGGTTCCCGCATCACTTTGCTCCTCACCTTCCTTTACAGTTGCTCCCTAGGGATAGCGCTCTGCATCGCTGGCGTTCTTGGTGCCCTGCTGGCAGAAATGACCTTTGGCCACACTTGTCACAATTAGACACCTGACAACAAATGGACAAAGCAGGGAAGGGGCACATACCAGCGGAGAATGTGAGATGGTGGTAGGGATAGCCGTCAAACACACATTCCAATGGCCAAATGCCCAGGTGTTCAATGCCAACAGACAATGGTGGCGCGTTGGGAGTGGGATACCCGGATCGTATCATTTTCCCTACAATTCCTTTGCTCGCGGCATTTGCTGATATTGGTGGGTATGGATGTTGGTGCTGATTTATTTTTCTCATCTTTTTCATGTTTTTGGTTTGGGTACTTATCTCCTGGCAACCAGCTCCCTTCGGAGTGAAATTTTTTTAATGTGACTCCTGACAGTCGCCAGGCGTAACCACCACCCGCAGCAGGGGAGGTCTTTGTTCCGGTCTGCCTGGGGACCAGTAGCCAATTGACGTATCTGACGCTCCACCTCACGGAGTGACGATCCCGGTAACTGTCAAACGAACCTGGACAACCACTAACACTAGCGTGCATGATGCAGGGAGGAACTACCGCGTCACACTTGCTTGCCTTTCCCCAAGCCGCAGAGACACATCGATACCATGTCTCTGTCCTCCTCTGGCCGACGTTCTCCTTATGGAACGGTGCTGTTGGTGCTCTTCCTCGTGGGCGGGATGATGGCGGTCGTCTTCTTCTCTTCTTCAAGTACGCTCCTACTTGAACTGTCTCCGGGAATAGATGATTGTGGTGGTGAAGAAGAAGATGGTGGAGCGGTTGTCGCCAAAGAGGAGCACAGCGAGAGGCGGGTGGCGGTGTGTTTCTTCGGCCTCACCCGAGCGCTACGGAATCTTACACACGACTCCATCAAGAAGTACATCCTTCAACCGCTCACCGTGCAGAACCTGACGACGCATGTCTACCTCCACACCTACGCGGCCGACTTCATCGACAACCCTCGTTATAGCATCAAACACGTTGCCGTCGACAAGGACGAGTGGCGTCTTTTAGCTCCGATGCGCTACCAGGTAGAGGACCTAGGTACCGTTCGCAACGCAATTGACCCCGCTCCGTACGGCCGTTACGGACACGGCTGGACTGACGGTCCCGGACCGGAGCAGACTCTGAAAAACCACATCATGCAACTTCGATCCATTCGGCACTGCTGGGACATGGTCGAGGAACACGTGAATGAGACTGGTCAGCCTTACCGCTACGTCATGTTCGTAAGGCCTGACGTGCGCTACGGAGAGCCGCCACTGCCTGTGCTTGATGACTTCCACCTCATCCCTTCTGCCAAAGATCCCACGCTCCGATTGGGAATCGCTTATGAGGACAGGTTCGCTGTGGGCGTGCCGGAGGTCATCAAGCTGTGGGCCACGCGCAGCGACTACCTCATGGAGTTCATGGAGAAGTACAAGCGAGCTCTGCACAGCGAGACCATGCTGCGATGGCTGCTGGAGTCTCGAAATGTGACGGCGGTGAGGATCCCGATCTGCTTCGAGCGCGTTCGGGAGGATAGGAGCG
>CDEZ01023495.1:0-13232 GCA_000826365.1 Acanthamoeba royreba
GAGGATGGCAAGATAAATCCATCCATAGCCCTCAAGGACATGAACTTTAAACGACAGTTGAAGATAGGCGGCTCTCTTAAGGCGTTACTCATGGAGCAAGTGGAGAAGGACACCCGAGTGCGGCGATCTAGCCCAGAAGTTGATGAACTCGGTGACTAACAGCTCTCCCCTCTACCACAGTGGATGGCCAACTTGAACATATGTGACTATAGCTTCCTCGTGGGAATCCATTCAATCGAGAACAATTCTGCTGTTCTGCAGATGAAGGGTAGACGGTACGTCATACTCTGATCAAACGGTGAATGCTGTCATCATCCTCATTAACGTTATTGTGTTGTCTCCAGGCTGAATGGCGATCCATCGGCCTTCAAGAGTTTTATGGGTGGCGTGCTTTCGGCAGACGGAGAGGAGATCTATTACCTTGCAATTATTGACATTCTCACCCAGTATGTCTTCAAGAAGAAGGGTGAGCGCCTTCTCAAGTCCTTCCTCCACGATGCGGTACGACGTCAACAATCTCGGCTCGGATCCCTTCCAGTCTCACGTTCCTCTTTCATCTTCTGTCTGATACTTGCAGGACCAGATATCCGCGATGCCGCCAAAGCCTTACCAGCTCCGCTTTCAGAAGTACATCAACAGCATCATCGTCTAAACCCCTTAAGTAAGATACATCTACACTTACACCAATGGCTAGCCGACGTGGAATCATCTCAATCGGACTTACACTCTGAGTTGATCAAACCAGACCACTCAAGTGATGCCGATGGGTATGTCCCGCTCTAGAGCATGAGTCGCCCACGAGAAGGTTGAGTCGTGGACGTTCAAAGTCTTACGAAGACCCGTACTGTGGTAACAAGAAGGATGACGAAAGAGAAAGGAGAGAGCAAAAGGTTGGTGGTTGCGTCATGAGTTGGGTATGCGGTCAACTCAGCCCCAGCGGCCAGGGCCGCCGTGGCCGTGCTTGAGCCGCACGAGCGAATGAATCATTTTCAGAAGAAATATTTCTTTGGCATCGAAGTAACTCATTGACTGTTGCACCATTACCCTGTTGTACCTCCTTCTCGCGACGTCGTTTTGTGCTGTCGTCCTCCCTCAAGTGCTTTGATTATGGGTCACGAACTGAAAATCTTCGGAACCCGGTTACCAGCGAGCTACACTCTCCCCATTCTGTTGGTCCTTGCCAAGTTAGGGAATTCCCTGGACAGAATGAAAAGAGTGTCTGTGTGCTGGGATGGGATCGGCCTTCCTCATCTGACTTCGTGAACCTTCCGCAGACCCTTGGATTGTGACAACTACAGCAACACTGAGAAGACTAAGAAAAGAACTCTTTCTCTCGGAGAAGTAGGCCAAGATGAACGAAGAGGAACGATACCACCAACGCCATCAGGAAGCAGCGGGCGAGGACGGGGAAGAGGAAGAAGAGGAAGAGGAGGAGACAGACGGGGAGTTAGGAGGGTTCTTCAGCGAGAAAGCCCACCGCGCGCCCAACTTCGAAGTGCGCGACGTGTTCGGCGCCGGACGGGTCATCTCGATCGCTCAGGAGTCGCGCATGCACCTGGGCGGTCGAGTATGGGGCGCCAGTGTCTACATGCTCCGCTACTTCACCCGCTGCTGCCGCGGTGCATCATCTCCGGAGGTTAACGGACAAAAAGATGCAGATGATGTGAAGATGACGCAGCGATTGTTGCGCCCAATTGTCCTCGAGATGGGGGCAGGGACGGGTCTGCTGGGGATCGGTATAGCCTTCGCCCCCGTTGTGCAGGAGGTGCGGCTGACCGACAAGATGGATCTTCTTCCGCAAATCGCGGACAACATCCAAACTAATCTTCCCGAGATGAGGTCGCCCCCATCGTTTCATCGCCAGAAATTCGAGATCCAAGCTGAGTGTACCGAGATGGACCCCAATTCACCTCCGGCACACGCGATGGTGATGGAATTGGATTGGATGCGATGGGATGATGACAGTTACTGGTGCCCGGGCGGTGCGGGGTATTGCGCGGCGACTGGTGTGGAGGTGGTGCTGGCTGCCGACTGCATCTACTTCGCTGCACTCTACCGCCCCTTTCTCGAGACTCTCAAGCGCGTTTGTCAGCTGCATAGCCTTCCTGATGGCAGCAACACAGCAGCGACACCGTCTAGTGAGTCCTCTTCGGTGGATTCATCGGTGCTCACCGATGGAATGTCATCAGGACAATGCCAAGCGAAGAGGGAGGAACCCTCCATAGTGTGCTACCTCTGCAACGATGATGGACGCACGGCACAGAATCGAGCACCGGCGGAGGCGGTAGGAGGGTGCGACACAGGCTCTGGGAGATGGGACGATGAGTTCTTCCGGCTCCTGGCGGTCGATTTCCACTTCGAGCGGGTGGACGCCGATGCCGTGTTGCCGCTGCACGAGCGCAACAGCGACATGCGCATGTACCGAGTGTGGCTCAAGTGACCACAACTAAGCCTAGAATCCCCATACATCAACGCGGCCATGTTGAGTACTATGCACACGCTATGTTTTGTTCAATATTTCACAGGCGCCGCCTTCAATGAAGAAGGACGACAGCTATCGGTTCCTTCTTATCCACGTCACCGAGAAGAGACCTTTCCTCGTCAGGGGAAGTGGATAGTGATATCTGTCATCTGCTGCTCAGGCGTGCTTGCTCTTACTGTTACTGTTGTTCCTCAGGTTCGTCGTCCATCGCCTTCCTCGCAAGATATTGTCCCTGGGGAGATCAACACCCGCGTTGACATAGGCCTCGGGCTGATGCGTCGCGTCACTTGGAGCGGTGATGTTCCTAGCGACGACGGCGATGAATCACTCATCTTACTGCTGCCACTGCTCTGCGACAGGAATTCTGCCGCTAAGCCCTCGGTCTCGTCGTTTTCCATCCGCATCAAGTACTCGAGCATGTCGTCGCTCTCCAGCGATTTCATCTTTTCCTTGAGGATGCTGACGATCTTCTTGTCGGTCCTTGCTCGCTGAGTGGGATCGATGGTAGTGAGGTACTTGTCCCATAGATCCGCAAGGTTTCCCTTGAGAATGCTCTCTGCATCCACATCGTCATCACCACCCACATGATCAGTATATGCTTGTGGTCAATACAGTGAATCTGCTGTACCTGCTATTTGTTGGGCATCCAGTGAACTTTCTGGTTGTTCTGGACAAACAAGCGCTGGAGAGGAGAGACTGCGCGATGGTAAGTTACGGTCGTCCCTCAGGAGCGACAACCTAGGCCGTATGTCGGACCCACTGCGCTCCATGTTGCGGGAGTGCTTTCGTCGATCTTCCATTTCGTCCCGTTCCCTCCGCTCCCTCCGCTCTCTGCGCTCCTCCTTCCCTCTTCGCTCCCGGTGCTCTTGTTCGTCTCTCTCCTCGCGCTCCCTCCTCTCTCTTCGCTCTCTGCGTTCCTCCTTTTCCTCCCTCTCTCTTCGCTCTCGGCGCTCTCGCTCCTCTCGCTCATCCCGCTCTTTGCGCTCTTCTCGGCTCTTCAGCTCGCGATTGTCACCCGGGTCGCTCAGCGCCAGAGACATTTCGCCGCTCTGGGGCTTCCTCCGGAAGCTAGATCTCTTCTTCAGGTCAGGAGAGGGAGCACTCCCCTTGTGTGTCTTGCTCGTGATGCGCGAGTCGCTTTCGAGCAACTCCACTTTTTCTCTCTTGCTGCTGCTGGTGGAGCTGAATGTCCGTGCACTGTTCGGGGAGCTGGCGATGTGCGATCCGCGCGTTCGAGTACTACGGGAGCTCGAAATGGGCTTCATGAAGTGTAGATCGGGCTTCGAATAGCTCCTGGGTAGACGTTCTTTCTTTTCGGCCGCCTCCGGACCCCGTGTTGCCTGTATGAGCGCGCAGATGAGGCTGAGTGTTGAACATGACACATGTGGCTTCGAAGAAAGGGCGACGTACTCGTTTGCTCGACAATCTAGACGGTCCTGCTTCCGTAGTTGACTCACGGTCTTCTGTTTATAATGTGAAGTTAGGGAAACTGGGACTCCCAGAGTTGATTGTGGGACAGCCGCGTACGGTCACGATGCGACAATGAGTTGAATGAATTGGTCCGTGAGAGGTTTGTGCAGTAGCGCGGAGATACCAGAAGCTGTAGCAGAACTTCTTCGTATTTGCCCCTTGGTGATGTAGCTCTATGGCGAGGCGAGGATAACGGCGGTGTGAGCGTGGATGGTGATGTTGAAGACGATGCTGATGTCGACACCGACGTCGACGCTGATGTCGATGTTGATGTCAGTGGTGCTGGGACAAAAGAGCGAGGAGACGCCGGTGATGTGGAAAGAGAAGAGCGAGGAGACAACTGGTGCCGCGGAGAACGTGGGCTCAGGGATTGGAGGCGCTTGGCTATATCCGATTCGATTTGCTTCTCCTCCAAGTCGACGATCGAGGGATCGAGCTGGCCAAAGTGCGCACGTCGCTCAACCGCTGGTGATAGACTAAGAGTGGTCTTGGCTGGTATCGGAAATGTCTCACCATTGTCCTCGCATCGCGGCAAAGCCTCCGCGTTAGTTGTTTGTTGTGTGCCAGTCTTATCCTTGCTCGCCGAATCCTCTTCAAGTTCGTTTTGGCCATCATTTACACCGTCCCCTGTTGTTGACTTGTCGGCAGGATCCCTGGTATCTTCAGCTTGATCCAATCCACCCTCTAGAAGTGGCTGATCCGGCATAGCTGTTGGTGATTGAGCTCCGATATCCGTCGTCACTATCCTCGCGACGCCGAGGCTCCGGTGCTCCGAAGGTGCCTTATCAATCACCGTCGTACGTCGCAATGTACGCACATCCTCCGCATGCGGCTCATCTGCATGGATTGGTACCTTGCCTCGACTCCACCTTCGCTTCAACACGGGCCTCTCACCGGATGCGTCCACTAGCTCCCGAACTTCAGCCGCATTGTCCTCGTCATCGCCGTCGTCCGCCCTTCCCTGTTTATTCTTGTCCTCCGGATCAAGGCCACCCTTGTCACTTCCCTGTTCAATTGGGTAGACGAGCCTGGGGCTAGTTCGGTGCAAGGACACCTGTCGCGGGCTTGTGCGTTCGTCCGTGGGTCTTTTGGTGATGAACGATGGCGAAGGTGGCGACGAAGACACCTGAGCGGGAGAGTTTCGTTGAGCCAGTATGGCGGACACCTGGGGATCGTTGCCCAGGGTGTGCGTAAGGTCGACCTTACGCGGAGGAGCCTTGAATTCAATCCTGAGGCCAACCTCGTCGTTGCGATTTGCCTGTGTTGGGCTGGCGCTTGTGCTGAGTTGGCGCTTATGTTTCTTTCTGTCCTTAACGTTGCGGATGATGTCGCTCATCTTCTCGACGGCGTTCATCCTCCCGTTGTTGATGCGATTGAGCGATATCCTCTTCCTCTCGCGTTTCTTCTCCTCGCTTCGCTTGTTTGTATCTACACTGGTTGACGTGCCCGCCGATGAACTTCTGTTCCTCGAGATCGTGCCACTGCCGCTTAATCTACTGGCGGTGCTGCCACTCGATTCGGATAATGAAAGGGCAGAGGTGGGCGTCGAGTCATTCGATGCAGTGAGATCCCTCTTCTCACGTACCCTTCCGATTGATGACGAAAATGGCGGAGACTCGGTATCACCACGCCTCCGGACTTCCCACATAGTGCTAACCGTCGAGGAGCTGCCCGATCGCGAAGGACGCGCGTGCACTGGCTTCGGTCGTACATCTTCCGAGTCCACATCAATTACCCAGGCCACAGGTGTGCCTTCTCCCTCCTCGTCGCTCTCTTCGTCGCTTTCCTTTGTCGTGGCAGATTCATCATGCGCACTTCTGGCTCGGAATTCGCGGGCGCTCGCGGGTGGCGTGATGATCACTTGCTGAACCTCAGCTAACTCCAGCAGGCTGCCGCTAGAGGAAAGCTGTGGGGCGGTCATCTTCCGGAACCCTCTTCCCCACATCTCACCTGTTGAATGCTTCATCATCCGCTGCTCAGAGGAAATGTCGTTCCACGGCGTCTACGACGACATACATCAGCATCAAGTGAATGCGGAGAGGGCATGGAGGAGTGATACATTACCTTCTTTTGCTCTACCTCAAAGGGACCGGTATTAGAATCCTCTTGTTCAGTGTCAGAACCGCTGTACGCTGCTCTCTCATCGAAATCATCAGAGCTTGTAGCCGGAGAGGAGTTACTTCGGCCCCGTGATGGCTGCCAAAGAAGAAGCGTCAGTCCCCCATGCCAAGGGGATAGTGAGGGCAATGCACCATACCGAAATCAGCTGCTGTGATGCAGTATAGAGCGGAATACCCGGAAAGGGCGGTGGAGGCGGTGGTGAGGGAGGACGTACACCGGAATTCGTAGGCGCCAGGCTGTGCACCAGGCGTAGGTATGTCCCCTTCTTTCCTACCTTTGCCTTGTCCTTCCTCGACTTCCTCTTTTCCTTTTTGGCTGCAATCTCTGCTGGTGATATCTCAAGAGGAGGAGGAAGAGGTGGTGGAGGGGGAGGAGGGGGAGGTTGATCCTCCTGCCCGAAGCCGTTATACCTAAAGCGTATTCGAATTCAAGTGAGGAACTGTTCTGATCGTTCAGAATAAGGTTTGGATTGGCGTACGCTATCATGGCTTCGGCTAGCTTAATAGTACCCCGCTTGATCGTACGAAAGAAGGCGGCCTGCTGGTTGGGTGTAAGTGAATGTCGAATCTTAAGCTTGGACACTGGCTTGTTGGTCTGCGTATGACGAAAGCATTGTCAACAACTCGGGTTAGCAAGGCGCTCCAATTTCAAATGCACGCAAGCAACATTGAGAGGAGCACGAACCGAGAGCAGCTCGTCGTAGTGTTTGATGAAGAATTCCATAAGCTTGTGAGCGTGCAGGGAGTCGCCCAGCAAGGCAGCAATCGTGTCTTCTTCACCATACTGTTCAGGCGGGCGTAGGATTGTGGGTGCAAACACAATCGCCAGGTTGTGAGAATCCATCTTGGTGACGTTCTGCGAGTGATACAATGACACCACTCAGTTCGTTTGACCAGAACGCAGAATCGGGTCTCTATATCTTACCTTGTTGCGTGCCACCACTTGAAGAAACCCTACAAGACGAGCGAGGACGGCCTTATTGCCAGGAGGCAACAGCTCCATGCACTGCCTCACGCATTCCAAACGCGTCTCCTCATCAGGTACCTCTGCAGAAGAAACGCGCTTAACTGACATGCGAGGCTCGTGGGTGAATGCCAATTAACTAAGTCATACCAATAGCCGAAATGAAGCAGTCATAGAGCTCATAGGTGAGCAGTGGATTGGGCAATTTGCGGAAGAAGAGCGTGACAATGCCCGCTACCGTGTGGACGTCGAGATTGGAGAGATCGACTGGTTTGCCTGTGTTCGTCAGAAGTACGCGAGTACAGTCAATCAGACAACGCTGCGAACTCACTGCGAACTGAACTTCAGCATTTGTACCCTTGTCATAGCGTTCCTTGATCACTCTGGACGTAGCGGCGGAACCTGCCATGCGAAATATGCCCTCTGTGTTGGCACCTGCTCCAGGGGAGGACGGAATGTTGCGTCAGGGTGAGCCGCGCACCCAAGAAACGTGGAACTGAGCGAAGCAACAAGAAGAGTAGAAAGAACGCACCATTCTTCTCGAGATAGGAGAGCGGCCCCTCAACCACAGGAGGTACCTCGGCTTTGAGTGGATCGAATACGCCTCCATCCCTCCGCCCGCCAAACCAGCGTCCCACGTTTCTCATTGTTGGTCGTGTGCTGAGAGGGCGAAGAAAGCAGGAGAGATAGATGATGATGACGACCCCTTAAGATCACCGTTCGCCCCTCTCCTTCTTCCTGCTTCCTGTCTCCTTCGCCTGTTTCTTCGTCACTCAGCTCCCTCGATGCAGTCCCGCCCTTATCGGCCCTTACTTTGCATCGATTACGGCTGACGATGGGATAGGGTGAATGATCAAGATGCTGTTGCCTGTAGCGGATGAGAGTGAAGACGAGGTATACGGGAGGCGATCAGTCAGAGCAGCAGTGAAGTGGGGGCAGCGTTCAAAAGGGTGAATCCAGAAGAGTTCAGGAGGAAATCGAGATATCTCGAACTGATTATGATGACCCACGTACCCACTTCCGTCCCTTCCGGCCTAAACGAAACGAGAGGAGTAGAAAACGAGCTCCCTGTTCGAATAGGGGAAGAAGAGAAGCAGATCCGTGCCTCACCCTCAAGGGCCTTTCGGAACGGTCGTGGGGAGGTGATGTACGAAGAGGAAGGTGGGCTGGTGGTGCAGTATCCGTGCTGTCAGTGTAAAGAAAGGAAACGGTTTACCTTAATTGGTACTAATTGGATTGCGAGCATCTCTGTCCTTTTCCGTGTCACACAGCCTAGAAAAGAGGATAAAAACACCACCAGCTCACAGACTCACCATGAACCCACGGACCCCCCACAGACCCACATACGCCGGATCCTTCTGAGTGAAACAGATGTTCGCTTGTATAAATAGGAACACGCAAAGACAAGTACGCTGCGCAGAGTCACAACATCAATGGAAGTCAGTAGCCATGACAGCGAGAGATGTCAGAAAGGAGGCATAGATACCCAAAGTGAGGGCATTCTGTTCAACAGCACCACCAACGGTTGGGCGGCACCAGGTCAAAGTTGAGATTGAGAGTACCCGCGAGTGTAGAGAGGAAGATAAAATCGGACGGATCGAGCCCGAACCGCTCGTGCAGCTCAGCCGCGCGCACAAGCTCGTTGTGTTGGTGGGCCCGAAGAAGGCCCTCGAATAATTTGTTGTTCAACATCAGAAAGTACCTGATACATCATGGATTGTTTGCAAATGAGTACACCGAGTGAGGCAGCTCAGTTCGACTAGAAACGTACTTGATTATGAGTTCCTCAGCTCGGTAGGTATCAAGATGTGTTGATATAATGTCTAGTAGATAGCGATATCGTTTCTTGTCACCGTCAGTGATGCTGAGGGGTAACTCGGCTTCCTTGGATGGCAGGTGAAAGCTTTTCTTGGCGATGTAGAGGTCGTAAAGGGAGAACTTCTTTTGGAAGATTGCTTCTGTTGTGCAGGCGATGAAGCTTTCCTGTTCGTGGAGAGTTTTCATATCGTTGATGTTCACGTAGAACAGCGGATTGGGGTCCCATCGCAGCTTGCGCACTTTGGTATATGCAAGCGCGTTGGCGCAGTACACATGGGCGCAGGCGAATTTGACTGGCGGCGGTGCGTAGAAGAGAATTCGTTGTCGTAACAGCACGCTCTTCCATATAGAGAAGACGTGCGGACCGAAATGCTTGAGGAAACTCATGAAGTAACCGTGAGGAATCTGGAATGACGATGGAGAGGATGCCAGCGACGTGTCACTCGAAGATGACGTAGACGTGGTGGTTTCTCGGAGCACGTGATGTGAATTGTGATAGTACTCCACAAGAAGATCATAGTTGAATGACTGTGAATGATTGAAAGCGCTGGGAGTGAAATGAATCAGCCATTTTTCAAGTACATCACAAGCCACAGGGTATGGTACCGAACTTGATCAGAAAGGAAGGAGAAGTGTTGATGAAGATCGTGAAAATTCGTACCCAGCAGGCCGACGGCGCTCATGAGAACTCCACGCAATTCAACATGACCGCGCATGAGTCGCTTTTGGTAGCAAGCAATCCCATAGAGATCGCCCAGCTTGAAGAACCTGAAGACCCGGCGCAATCAGATGTGATGAAAGAATCTTTCTACAAGGCCAGAGCGAACGTACGTGACGTCTGAGTCTACATGATGCGAACCGCTCGCCATGGCCTTGAACTCAACTCCAGTGAGGTCAAGCTCCTTCGGGTACTGCCATTCAATCACATTGCCTGCGAAGATACGAACGCGAAGAACACGTTAGACTGTCTGACACAATACCAGCGCGCGACGATCATCGACATTGCTTCACCTTCATTGACATCAAACTTGACGATGAAGACAGCCTTGATCGTGCTGTCCGATGCATCCTGGGCTTGGATGGTTGCATTGCTGAACTTGCTCTTGTAGTGTTGTAAGATGGCCAACTCGCCTCGTTGCTCGTCGGCATCCGCTGCCTCCTCGCCGCGACCGAACGTGTACGATGACGAAGACAGGGGAATGGCCGATGACGAAGGTCGGAAGCCGCCTGCGGGGATGTGAGGAGCTCCAGGCGAAGCCACCAACGCGTGACCGTCCTCCATGCCAGACGAAGAGGAAGAACCTGCGTGCAGCACAAGCATAGGGTACTCGCCTTCGGTGACGTCATCGTTCAGACCCAGCTCTTGTTCCAGCTCGGCCAGCGCACTGCAAAAATCGCCAAAATTAGAAAATACAAAATACAAAAAATTAAAACAAATTATAAATTCATAAATAAAAATGCTGATATTCGGTGTAAATATTTCTAAAGGGGATATTCATTTTTATTTTAGCATTCATTTTTAATTTAACATATTCCAAATTTCTAATAAAACGCAGGTCACGGTGCTGTAGTACTCATCGTCCTCCAGTTCTCCCAGAAGTTCATCAAGTGAATGTGCGGCAGTGTTGTGCTCCATCCCAAAAAAGCCTTTTTGGAGACTGCAGATGATCGATTTTGACGATTTGGTTTTTTTTTTGAATTGATTGTACAAATTATTTTTATATTTCCTCCAATTTTCGTTCCATGAAGGAAACGAGAAAAGGCGAAGGAATACCAATGCGGAATTTCGGGAATTTGTCGACCTTTGTTGCGTGTCGACCGAAATCGCGTTGTAACCCAGTGACGGGTAGAGCCTTTTCAGGTCTTGATGTGCAGCGTAGGAGGGGAGCTAATTCATCTGACTTGGGATTTGTGTTGCGCTGTATCCTTGCGCTTCAGTTGAGTAGGTCGTGGATGGTTGACCGTTTAGCGGGACCGGGAGGAAGAGACGATGGTGGCGCCGATGATGTAGAGGTACCCCGGCTGGCTGTCAATCGACAAGGTTGTGCAGGCGGACAGGCCGCGGCTGGTGGGATGGTGATAGATGTGTCCTGCTCGCAGAGCAGTTTTCGACGGTACCGGAGTCCACAGGCGTTGCAGACTCTACATCAGTGGGTAGGAAGGTAAGTACGATCACGTACAGTCGCGTGAGCCCCACCCCAGTGCTCGTTTTGGGCAGAGTTGGGAGATTATGGACCAAGAAACTAAAAGGCAGGTGGCAAAGAATGAAAGCGACACAAACAACGAAAAGCGAACAAAAGGAGCGCTCAAGAGAGAAGGTTGAGGCGAAGGGAGAAGGGGACCCACGTACGGTTTGCCAGAGGGTCCGGACCGCCACTGACAGCTGCTTGGGGTATGGCAGAGGGAGCAGCGCCTTGGGCGTGTACAAGGGGCCTTCCGTGGTTCACGCTTGACCGGAATGCCTGACGTCGACGAGGTAACGGATGAGGAGGACGAAGAGATCATCATCATCCCTTCCGGACTTGTTCGTCCCGATGAGTAGGAGGCCGCCTCCTTGCATTCACGCCTTTGTCGCGGGCTCAGCCTCATCATCTCCCGTGATGAGTGCGGGAGGTGCGGTTCTTGCTGCGGGGTAGGAGAAGTTGATCGGCTCTGTACCGGGACCGCCCCGAGGGTCGAGGAGAGCTTGGACGAAAGGAAGGGCTGCGGGGGGACCACGGCGCGGACAAGTTGATGGATTCTTAGCGGAGGGCGCCTTTGGACAGGCACCATCGAAGCCCACTCGGCGGTTCCGTGCGTGGCTCGCTCAGGTAGGCCCGCGGCGGAGGTAAGAAGCAGCTGAGTGAGCAACCAGTGTTCTTCCATCTTCAGTTGGATATGTGGAGGATTCTCAGGGACCTTCATCATCAACATCATGTGCTCTGTCAGTAGGATGAAGGTACATCACAGCTTGAAGGGAGAGGAGCCGGTACGGATACGTGCAGCCGCGGATCGAGGTGGACTGGGGAAAGGTGTGGTGAGCGTTTGGGTGGGACTGGGGACAAACTGTAATGAACAAGAAAGGCCCAAGAAACAGCTGGCCCAGAGTAAGACGCAGAGAATCCCCAATGAGCAGGCCGACTAGCTGCCTAACAAGTGCCGCCTGACGCGCCCGTGCGCGTGGAACGGCAGGTACGGACACCAAGAGGGCCATTCATAAGCAAGATCAAATGGCCGGCACCAGAGGCACGGGCGCCTCGTGCACAGTGCTGTGGTTGCTCAGCGCCACAGGAAAACCCCGGACCTACCAGCTCTTCGGTGCGGAAACGTGAAGGCCAATCGTTAGCAAGATCATCCCAAATGTACCACTCCGTTTCTTTTGCTCTCTGCGCCACTGTGTGCTAAGCAGCTGGCGACTAGACACCTTGGTGCTGGCCTCCGCAGAGAAATCGTTTTGCCCAGGCGGAAACGTAAAGGAGAGAAGACATTTTTACGTAAATCCATTTTTGTACTTTTCTTACTTTCCCAAACGAAATTAAAAACTTTGGGAAAAATTGAAACTGACCCCGTTGCATCCCTGACATACCTTGCGCTCAATAAAGAATCTCAACAATGCGCGGTGTCTCGTGATGACCTATTGGGGTCACCACTCAGTTCTCGTGGCTGGTGGCTCTACTTCTGGCGTCGGTACAACCAAGCAAACGTTGAGTTTGGCGCACTTTCTCATTCTAGCCAGTACCCGCAACACAGCCCCAAGCTGTTCCGTTTTGATTGTTTTCTACGCACACGAACCTGTAGGTACCGTACTGATGAACCTTCCCCTCTTCGCTTTCGTTCTTTTTGTTTTGCCTGTTTCATTTCGCGTTCGATCTTTTGTGCTTACGCGAAGATGGCGTGAAGCAGAACATAAAAGTGATCACCATGTCGTCCGAGGATGAGAGGAAGAACAAGGCCAGCTCCGAGGAGGAAGAGGAGGAGTCCAGCGAGGAGGTAGAGTCCGAAGAAGAGGAGGAAGAGACCAGCGAAGAGGAAGAGGAGGAGACCAGCGAGGAGGAATCCTCTGCTGGCAAGTCGTCTTCCTCCAACAGCGCCAAGGCCACGCCGCGCTCGGCCACCGCCTCACCGCGCGGTGAGAGCAAGAAGGAGGACACCAAGAAGAGCGATGAGGCCCAGCCTGTCGCGGCAAAGAAGACCAAGGCCAAAGAGGAGAACGGTGAGGGCAAGAAGGAGAAGAAGGAGAAGAAGCCCAAGAAGGAGGGCAAGAAGAAGTCCAAGAAGAACGAAGAGCAATCGGTGGTCGTCATCGATGGCCGAACCGTCCTCAAGAAGACCTTCACCTTGACCAAGGACAAGGTGATCGAATTCACCATCTCCATCGAGAACCGGCCCTACAAGCCCG
>CDEZ01023495.1:13282-36703 GCA_000826365.1 Acanthamoeba royreba
CCCCCCCAAATAAGAATCCAATTAATGCCTCTACACGAATTTCATCATGCATCAAATTCGTCGTCATCTCGAGGTCTGATTGATAAAGGACATGCATCCATAAAATGTGTAGGATCTTGGTCTAACATGGATGTTTTTAACGTGATGTAGTCGAGATCAAGAATCAGACCTCGAAGACCATGAAGTCGATCAAGTGCGTGCTTGAGACCAAGGGTGCTGAGGAAGTCAGCGAAGGCAAGGACAAGAAGAAGAAAAAGAAGAAGCCCAAGAAGGGCAACGATGAGCACGTACGTTCCCTCATCTTCAAAATCTTCATGAAGGATGGATGATGATAACATACCTCCGTACCATCTTTCAGGGAGAGCCCACGGGTACCGAGGAAGAGTTCTACTGTGGTGCGCGGTTCCCGCTCGACAAGTACACTGACTTCAAGGGTACCGACGGCTACAGGCTGCCCAAGAAGGTCGAGAAGAGCTCCCTCCATGTGAGGCACGAGCTGGTACTGCACTCGTCCTTTCGTACGCGTGCCACACTTGCAGTGTACTGATGGACCTCTCTGTGGGGCTGCAGCACCTTCTGTTCCCCATCCGGTCTCGCCCCATCAACAGCTGGAAGCACATCGATGCCTGGTTGCCCATCGAGATCGGCAACTAAGCCAGAGCTGACCTTATCACTGGACATTGGCGGGTTGGAAGGATGGTGTGGGCGTCAGTGGACGCTGCTACCTTGTGTTTGTTGTTTATGAGTGAACATAAAATCATCAGTGGGAGACAGGACTTGCCTTCCCTAGCACAATCCTCACATGGCCAGGTCATCGATACGGCCCACAGCTCCTGCCTTCTTACGAGACTGACCAGTGTGTGAAAATCCCATATTTGAAATCATTTTAATCATACCCACAACGCCTCTGGGAATGTAGAGCATGCGGTCCCAAGGGCAGAGGTGGTGCACCAGGAACATCCTGTCAGTGCCACGATTTCCAGGGAAGACCAACAATATTCAGGGAAAACCGACGTTTTCGGGTTCGGTGAAGGACAGGGTTACCGTATAAATAGCTACGGTTTTGCCTGGATAGACCACACATACCTCCAGTACACCCAGCCAAGACACACACAACCAGCCAGATGCAGCAAGACACCAACACAACCACTATCAACTGCAAACTTAGCTGCGAGGGCCAAGTCCGCAGCTGCCTTCTTCCCGTGCCCAAGTCCATCCAAGACGCAGAGTCCTTCCTCACACAACTCCGAACCACCATCGGGAGACTCTTCGGCGTTGGACCAGAGCGTCCCTTCCAGCTCCTCTACGTCGATCCAGATGACGACGAGATCACTTTCGACTCTGCGCAGGAGTTGTATGACGCCATTCATACCCTCACCAGTACATCACAGTTCACGTTGAACGTGATCATTCGCACTCAAGCGCCCGTCGACGGGAACATGCATCACCATCACCATCACCGTGGCCATCGTGGTCCTCACCATCACCATCAACACCACAAGCACGAGGGTTGCCGTCGCCACCACGGCTTCGCCTTATCTCCCGAGCAGCTGGCTGCTTCGATCGCCGAACTTGAGAAGCATGGTTTCGGTCACAAGCACAAGCGCTACGAACGAATGCTGAGTAAGATGGGCGGGGACGTGGAAGCTGTTGTCGCCAGACTCAAGGAACGTGAGAGCGCAAGGGAAGCCAGACTTCTAGCCCGTGAACAGCGCAAACAAGCACACCATCAGGCCAGAGGAATCGGACATGCGATGTACGTCTTAGCTCAACCATGCGTACCACACATTGATTGATGGTTTTTTCACTACTTTAGGAACGACGAGGAGCGCCGTAGGTGTCGTAAGGAGAAGAAGGCTGCAGACGTAACACTCCAAGGGTTTGTCTCTTTGGAAGGTACCCATCTCCTTCTTCGCTATAGAATCCTTAACGGCGCTTACCTTGTCTCTTTGACAGAAGGATGGCCTGAGCACATACAGACTCTCTTCTTGGACGGCAACAACATGCTCTTCCTCAGCTCAGCTCTACGAAAGCATGCCCTGGGGCGCGGACAGCGTTGGAAAGCTGAGGCCATACTGTCTTCCATTGCCGAGTCATTTGCCCTAGCCAAGGCAGGCACTCAACTGCAGAGCACCGTACTCGTGTACGACTCCATCAAACGCAACCAGGTACCGTGTTCCCAAACAACGCATACATCAAGTGCAATTGTTGAACACTCAGTCCATACAGTGCCAAGCGAAGACGTTAGAAAATGGTGCACGCTTCGTGGTGGCAAGCGCCAGGCCAGACTTTGCCACCTCAGGTTTCGTCCTCCTCACTGCTTCCATCTCGTTTTTTGATCTAAACCTTCTTCTCGCGCTCATCAGACGACGCCCTGGTTGCCTGGGCAAAGGCGCTTCCTCCAGGCGTGGTGAAACACAGTCTCTTTATCACCTCTGATCGGGGATTGAAGGACAGGTGCTCACTTCCTGGCCTTCGAAGAAACAACCCTTACTAACATCCTGCTCAGACTACTGGAAGTCGGTGCCTTGGTGACAAAGCCCAAACAATGGATGGGGGTTGCGCAAAGTACCCTCAACAACGACAAGGCCGCAGACGCTCAAGTATCCACACCAGCTCAGGACGAGGATGAATCCCTGGACAGCTTCTTGGAGCAGTGGAGCGCCAAGCTAACGCTTTCTCCCAGCTGCACCGAAGGGGCGATCACCGCAGACCCTCAAGAAAGCATGACTGTGGCCTAGGCCGCAATCTCTCACGCTTTCGGTGCGCTCAAGGGTAGTAACCAAATAAAATATCCTCAATTCTTATGAATTTATTTTGTGCCCTGTTGAGCCGAGCTAAACAGAATGTGTAGACGACGTGGCCGAGTGGTTAAGGCGGTAGACTAGAAATCTACTGGGGTCTCCCCGCGCAGGTTCAAATCCTGCCGTCGTCGACCTCTCCTATTCCCTATTTTTTCCCTTTTTTGCTTTTCACAACTGCCAAAGATGTTGCAGTGATATGTGCGCAATTGGATGCCCATGTTCGTGCAATAACGGTATAGCTGGCCGGTTAGCTTAGTTGGTAGAGCGTGGTGCTAATAACGCCAAGGTCGTGGGTTCGATCCCCACACTGGCCATTCTTTTTGTCCGGCGGAAGCAGTGCCATAGTGCTTGCCTACCTCAACACCCGATGTTCTTTCTACGCATGTACAGTCCCCTCCAGAATGTCGTTTCACACGGCCAACTGCGCTCGCTGGCTTTTCCGCAACTGTGGTACGGCTGCAGCAGTGCGTGCCCCACCGCTACCACCGTGCGTTTGCTTCTCTATTCGCGTGTTGGCAGCACAAACAACGAAAGACGCGCGAGTAGCGGTAGCAGCAGCACGAAGATGACCACCACGCTGTCCCGTAAGAAGCTGGAGGGAGAGGAACGCCAGCGTAGGCTGCAGGAGGAGGTGCCCTACTGGCGGCAGGCCACCGAACGTGACGCCCTCCAGCGCTCCTTCACCTTCAAGGACTTCAAGCAGGCCTGGCGCTTCATGAGCCTGACCGCCGACAAGGCCGAAGAGGTACACCCCGCCACTCTTTCGTGATGATCAGATCAGATCTTCTGCATGGCTTGTCTGTGCCAGCAGCGAATCTGCCGCGAATCATTAATCATCTTTGGATGTGTGGTGCTACACGCGACATGTGCAGCTGGATCACCACCCCGAGTGGTTCAACGTGTACAACCGAGTCGATGTCACTCTGGCCACCCACACCTGCCAGGGCGTCTCCGAGTACGACATCGAGCTGGCAAAGGCCATGGACCAATTCGCCCTACAGGCATCTGACTCTGACGCCCCTGCCCACTGAATCGTCCTACAAATACAAACAAATTTGTGGCTCTACACGGCAAACATATTCTCTTAAACATTTAATTTGTTGATTTCCTCATTTTCAAAGCATTTTTAAAGGAGGTCTCTAAAGAAAAATCAATTGAAATGAGTGCTTGGATGTTATTTTCATATTTTTTTTTAATTTTCATATACGCCTCAGACCTCTCCATCAAATGGAAAAAAAAAAGAGAAGGCAAAGTACATGTACTGAAGGGGAACTACACATGTGTCAATTGACCAGTCTCTCGCCGATCGAAGGGTGGGGAAGGAGGGGGTCAAGGACGACCCCTTCTTTTCTCCATGTTGTTTTTTTCTTCTTCTTCATCTCGAAGATTTAACCCATGAAGTTAGCGACGACGAGGTGGAGGATGAAGTTGCAGAGGAGGAAGTCGGCGAAGGCGCGCTCCTCAGAGATGCCGGTGAATTTGTTGGCCGGATTGACTTGCATGCGGAGCGAGGCCGTGAGGACGAAGCAGCCGACGGTCGAGATGAAGCCCGAGAGGAAGGAGTTGAAGGGGAAGGTGCCCACGAGGGCCACGTAGGCGAACTGGATGATGCCCGTCAGCATCGTGTAGACCAGGAAGAGATCGATGATCTTCAGCTTCTGTGGGGTGCGCCGTTTGTACTCCTCCCACAAGGACGAGAGCACGCTCGAGAGGGACGCCATCTTCTTCCTCCTCTGCTGTCCACTGCTGGGGATGAGGGTAGCACTCAAAGAGATCGCCCCCAAAAGATGAACCAGCTTTTCTGTCGACGCTGACGTCATAATTTCCTTTTATGTAAGTTACCTTATTTAGTCCTCTCTTTGTGGCTGTTGGCTACGATACACTCGCTACTCAACGACCGCAGGACCAGAGTTGAACATTCGAGCGGAAAGGAGAAGCATAATGCAGCCACGACGAGAAGCGCAACTTTGCTCCGTTCTAGTGCTATGCACCATAGTTGTACTACAGGCCAGTACATCGTGGGCAGACAGCAACCTTAGAAGCAAGCGAGGACGACCGGACAACAACGGCGGAGGAAACTGCACCAGTGACAGCGATTGTAACGGACACGGCAACGTACTCAAGACCACTCACCCTGATCTTACAGGTTCCTCCTACTCACTTGAGCGTGGGTATTCATTCAATTTTATCAGTGCTTGTCGGACCGGTGTGAGTGCAACAGTGGCTGGGCAGCATCCTACTGCAACTACGAGAGGAAGGAGGTAAACGAACTTAGCTGAACACTTGTTGTCTCCACTGGTCGTGATCCCCTTGTACGTGTGCAGAAACTCACCGCATTCCTGCTGGAGTTTTTCATCGGCGCATTCACCGGAGCGTCAAGATTCTACTTGGGATACACTGGGCAAGGCGTGGGCCGTATAATTCTCTACTTCGGGGGATGCGTGATAGCATGCGCCGGAACATGCGTTGGGTACGTTCTCCTTACCATAAATTCCAGGATAAAACTGTGCTCAAACGTGAAATTCACAGAGCCATCAAGCACTTGCGTCCTCTTGGTGCGCTTTTCGGCTTTATTGGTAGTATCGCCATGCTTGCTGCAGCGTACGCTCCTACATTAGAAACAAAGGGGCCATTACTAACGGTGGTCACCATGTACGTTGGCAGGATATGGTCGGTAGTGAATTGGATCATGATTCTCACTGATGACCAGGACGACAGCAATGGCTACTCCCTACTGGGATTCTGAGACCCATCGTGGTATCACAATGGGCCATACTATCCTATGGTCGGCACGGAGTTGTGAAGACGACGTGGCCGAGTGGTTAAGGCGGTAGACTAGAAATCTACTGGGGTCTCCCCGCGCAGGTTCAAATCCTGCCGTCGTCGACCTGTCCTTTTTTCTTTCCCAATTTCTTTTTCCTGGGCTTTTTTTAATTTAGCGGGTAAACATAAAAGAAGACAATATTGCAAAGAAAGTCACCAAACCTTCTTTTTTTTGCATAGCCCACACCAAGAAATTGGGAAAGAAAAAAGGACAGGTCGACGACGGCAGGATTTGAACCTGCGCGGGGAGACCCCAGTAGATTTCTAGTCTACCGCCTTAACCACTCGGCCACGTCGTCTTCACACTTTCCATTTCCCATAGGAAGATTCCTCGTAGATTCCTGGCCAAGGATCTACGCTGCCCTTCTTTGCTTGTAGTGCTTGTAGTGGGTGCGATCCTGAGTCTGGAGCGGTTGAAGAAGAAACTTTCGCACAGGGAGTTTTGGTGTCGTCGCCCATGTTGCAGCACATAGCATGCTGTCTGCGACGAACCTGGTGGGCACGAGCGAAGTCACCTTCCGGCTCCGGAAAGAACTGATCCTCTTCGTATAGCACCCACCAATGGGCACGTGCCTTCCGTCGCACCCACCAACCACTAAAACTCGTACTGCCACGCGTGCTCGTTCTTCTGTGTGACCTCTCTCCCTACCCCCGGTGTACAACTCACCGCCATCACCACCTCGAAGAACTCACCTTTCTCAGCACTTCCACTACTTCAACAACACCTACTCGCCCTACACCACCTTCCTCTACTCATTAGCAATCAAAACCTCCTGTTTTGATTTCTGTAGAGTCGTTGGCCAAGGAGAAGAGAGAAAGACCCTTAAGCACTCCTTCCCTGCCCTTGAGGCGAAGATTTGGCGAAGAAGAATCGAATAGGAGTTAAAAAGCGGAGAAGATGGACCTCCGTTCCCTTTTGCAATCGGTCTTCTCTTCATCTTCGTCATCTTCTTCATCTTCATTTTCTTCATCTTCGTTTATGTCCGAGGTGAGGTATGGCGCAGAAGAGGAGGTGACAGTGACCCACCAAGGTGACAACAATGGAGAAAATGAAGACGCTGGCATCTCCACCACCTCCACTGTCCCACCCACGACCACTCCTGCAGTCAGTACCCTCCGACGTCTGTTGAAGATGAAGAGGACATCGTCTTCGTCCTCTTCTTCGTCGTCTCTTTTCCTCTCTCAGCGGAAAAAGTCCTCAAATTTTAGCTCCGAGAGCACAAAGAACGAAAGCGACGAAAGAGCGGAAGATGCGGAAGCAGAGGAAGAAGAAGAGGAAGAGGAAGAGGCGGAGGCAGGTGAGGTGGCGTGCTTCGACACGGTGTTCCCTGTGCTACCGTGGGAACTCAAGCAGATGGTGCTCTCCTTCCTGGCGGAGCGCGACATCGCCACATTCTCTGCTGTCTCCCGGCAGGCCCACGCCATGGCCAACGACAACCTCGTACTCCTCCTTTCCCTTTTTCTTTTCTGTTTATTTATTTCTCCTTTTATGATAAAAAGTTCTAATTGTTTGACGAGATAAAACTAAATTCATTTCATTAAACAAAGTAACTAAATTCTGCAGAACATCATCAGCGATGCTCGTGTGTGATGGGGAGTTTTCTGCTTCTTCTTGCTGAGAGGAATGCACACAATTGCTCACTCGTGTCTGTGATGGCAACGACAGTTGTGGAAGAACCTCTACGCGCGACGCTACCGGTCGACGCAGCCGCCGTTGGCTCCCTCGCCGTTCCCATCCTGCCGTTCGGCTCCTTCCTCTCCGGCCCTGCGTCCTGCCGCCTCGCAGCACATACCCCGCTCGGCGCCGCCATCACCTGCTGTCGCCGCTGCCGCTTCTCCGTTTTCAGCGTCCGGACGGTCTCCTCTCAGCACCAGTTCACTTTCGCAATTGTCTTCATCATCATCTTCGTCATCACTAGAAGTCACTCCGGAAGCCGGAGCCGCAATGCCCGCGCCACCAGCTCGGCTTGTGCGCGGCCACTCGGCAAGCATCATTCCGGCGACTGCCCAGAGGTCTCCCTCCGGCGGTGTCGAGCGGAATGACAATCGTGGGCGTAAGGGTGAGAAGTTGCACCAGGCGCTGCTGCGGAAACGGAGTGGCCTGCATTCCGGAGACAAGTCCAAGGAGAAGAAGGGAGCCCAGAGGGGCTTCGAGGACTGCGAGTGGAAGCGCCACATTCAGTATCGTCACACTGTGCTCCAAAAGCGATGGCATCAGGACGCTCCCTACACCGTCAACACTGCGCGATCACATACTGGCAATGTACAAAAGACCTTCTGTTGAGTTTAGTTTGTGACTGTGACTCAACATCTTGTTTTGGTGAAACTTTAGGTTTACTGCATCCAGTTCGATAGCGAGAATGATCTGTTGATCTCCTCCAGCCAAGACACGACGGTGAAGGTGTGGGACATGACTCCCAGTAAGGCAGTTCTGAATTGCACACTCAAGGGACACACGGGCCCGGTGGGCAGCGTCTCGTTCCTTCCTTCGGCAGATCTGGCCATCTCTGGCTCCGACGACAAGACCATTCGGGTAAGCCCTCGCTGCAGAATCAGCGCACGCCGAACTTCCGTCTGACCATTTTCTTTCATCGTTACAGGTGTGGAACACACGTAAAGGTGAATCGAAGGACAATTGCGTCAAGGTAATCGAGACGGGTGGCGAGGACGGAGTGTGGGCCCTTCAGTTCGATGCACAGCGGCTGGTGGCCGATGTCGGTGACAAAACCATGCGCGCTTGGGATACTGCTACCATGCAGCCCATCTCTACGTTCTCTGGGCATACGTACGGCCTGTTCATTCCGTCACATTCTCATGAAGGCTAACCATCTGGTCATGTGATTTACAGTAAATTCGTCGAGTGTTTACAATACGACGGCGATCTTCTCTTCTCGGGAGCGCAGGACTGTGATCTCATCAGTACCTATTGCATCCCTTTACGAAGGTAGAATGCATCAAATCGGCTCACGTTCCTTCTTCCTCAGTGTGGGATATGTCGACGGCCAAGCCACTCCATCACTTCACAGGCTGTAAGGCGTCAGTGTACTGTCTGCAGGTACTGTGCCAGTTTCATTTTGAGTAACGGTAGCCAAACCAATGCTCACCTTAACACTTGTCCCTTGTGCGCACAGGTTGATGACAGCAAGCTCATTTGCGGAAGCGCCGACAAATCGATCTACTGCTGGGACCTGCGAACGCGCAAGCTCCTGTGGCAATCGAACGTTCACCGGGGCTGGATTGGCGGTGTCATGTTCGATTGTAGCAAGGTCATCAGCTGCTCATCCGGTATGTCTTCCCTCGCAAGGTAATTTCGTGCACTCAGCTGACCTTTTCGGTACAGATAAAACAGTTCGAGTGTTCGATGTGGATTCGGGCAAGGAGACCAGCAAGTGGCAGCAGCATACCAACTCTGTTCGGTAGGCACCTTTCCCTCTAGTGACGCACTCTTCATGAGGCTGACAAGCTTAACATGCAGTGCTCTCAAGTATGATGAAAACCGACTGGTTACCGCTTCCTTCGACCAGACCATCAAGGTGTGGCGATTCCCATGATGGAATCTGCGACGAGCTACGAGACATGTTCGTGTCGATTCCATCTTGATAATATATTTCTAAACGTTCTTGGCAATGGCTTCGAAGAGATGAGGGAAAAAAGGTTGGTGGTAGCGTCATGAGTTGAACACACAAGGGTAACCGCAGGACAGCCGGACCGAGCCTCTTGCCCGATCCTGCCGCCACGGACCCTGCGCGAGCGACAGTCTCTGGTCTTCTTGAGCAGAAAGTGATATGGCATCGAAGTAACTCATTGACAAGTGCACCATCCCTGCGCTCCCCTCCCCCTTGCGTTGTTCTTTACGTCATGTCTCCTTGCACCTCACTCCGATTATGGGACAATTCACGAATGCCATCAGGAATGGGCTGGAAGATTGGGGAAAAACGTCTTTCCGCTCTGACTGAGTGCAGTTCTGGTGAGGGCACTGTAAAGAAGGGCCGTTAAGAAGTAAAGGCATGCGTAGATGTCAGCGGAAGTGCACTGGCCTGCATCTACAGAGTACGTGGGCAGAGTGGGGACAGCCGGGCGGGAAGGGCGATGGTGCATGAATGCAGCTTGGGCTCAAGTACAACCAAGTCAAAAGTGGTCGGAACTCGATCCCCAAAGTGCCTCTGCTTCAGATCAAAGTCTTTGGGTTCTCAACTACCAATCGAGCAGGTTCCTCAACAGATAAAGCATCAACCTGATCCTGAATTATCAGGTCAGGTGTAGGCTTCTTTGATCCTCGAAAGAATGGACCAGGCTATTGCCTACATCAGCAAGCAGTGGTGATGGGACTCAGGTCGTGTAGAATTCACATCGCCAACACCGGCACTCGCCTGCAGAGATGTCACTTCGGCACTTCTTGGCGATGCTCCTCCGCCCTCCGCCTGCTCCTGATACTTCGCACGAAGCCTCTCTTCGGCCATCTTCCTGCTACCCAGATCTGCGTGTGGACATACATAACTTGAGTCATCGTATCGTGACGATGAGAAGGTGGCTGATGGGACCTTGTTTGGTGTAGAGTGAGTTGTAATGCAGCTCAGCCAGGAAGGACAACCACAGAGTCTTCTGCGTCTTGACGCCTCCCTGAGGTTTGATCTCCATCCATGGCGTGTCCTTGTAAGATGTGAGGAGGTGAATCTCAACTCCGTAAACATTAGCTGCAGCCTTCGAATGTACACAGGATGAAGTTAGTTCAAGAAAAGGCTGCTGGAAACTCTCTGAGGACAAAACCTGTAGTGTAACGTGGTCGCCCCAGGTTCCGCGCTTGTCCATTGAGTCGCAGTACTCTTTGTAGTCTCCTGGAACGTACTGTTTGAACTCATCCGAGTGGTCCTGCGAAGAGCTACAGGTAAGACGACTGCAGCATGGAGTCTCGAGAGGAAGCTTAAAACTTACTCGAAGATAGTTAACGATGGCGTGTCGAACAACGACAGCCATACCAGGATTCCTGTAAAGCTGGTCTGCCAGCGATGCAAACTGACAGTCACCATCACCCTGTAACCCAGCATTAGTGGAACGGAGCGAAAGGATCGTGCGGATGGTGTACATTGATGGTGAACTCAGCGAGAGTATAAAGATCCAGCCGCTGCATGAGTCTCTGCTTACCAGTGAGGAACTCTGTGCTTTCCTCAAACTGCAGCCGCCACATGGATAAAAAGTGAGAATGGATAAGAACTCCCACATAAATGTCAAGCAAGGCTTACGGTGTTGAGGATGTTGACGCGAGGACGGAATGCTTCCTTGATAGCCGACACTTCGTCCGCCATTCCGGCTTTCACCTGCAGAAAACCAGAATGTAAGGCTTAGTTCAAAGACTCAACACCGCGCTAACAAGTAGCTTGTACCCGATGCATGATGCGTCGAATCTTTCTATCAAATCGTCTACCGATGGAGATCACATCAGCTGTTACAGAATACTGTGATTAGCGTGTGAATCATCAACGCTGAACGACATCATCGAGACTCTCCATACCTGAAGCTACCTGCTCGTTCTGGGCCAACACCCTAGCGATGGCTTCGTCGTTGTCGGTGTTCACTATTCTGCCCTGTTATGCATTGATCATGAGCGTGTGTGTTTACAACAACTCATCATAACATGGTACCCTCTCAAAACTAGGCATCTTGCGAAGAGTGTCCCGCACGTTTGGTGGCAGTCCTGCCATTGCCTTGTCTGAATTGCGTATCGATCGAAAAGTGAGATACCTCTTAATCCACATCAACGGGTTGATAAGGTACCGGCCTCCTGCGTAAGGGATGCCACTGGATCTTCTTCTTCTTCTTCCTCCTCCTCTTCTTCCTCATATTCTTCTTTGTTCGTTTCTTCCCTCTTCTCGTCCTGTCGTGCACCACTCTGCACTTCTGCTTGACTGCCGAGCGTCAAGTACCCAAGTGTCGTCGTCGGCATGGGCGCCATCTGCGGTGAAGAAGGCGACGCGACCGCCGGCACCTGCGCCTGGTTCGATAAAAGGTGCTGGCATGGGGACGCCTGATGACCGTGCATGGCGCAGTAGTAAACGTTATCGGGTGACTGGTGCTGCGCCTGCTGTTGCGGAAGTTGAGATACTGTCGACGGCGCGACAGGTGCCGGAGCCGCCGCTGCCGTCCCGAACACTGACGCCGCCGCTGGCGCGGCGGCACTCAAAGCAGCAAACATGTGGCGGCCCCACACGCGCTGTCCCGTCGTCTGGTCGACGTCGGGGTCAGCCAGCGCGCGAGCGATAGCCGCATCGTTGTCAGTGCTGCACTCATTGCCAGGCAGGCCAGTGGGCCCACCAGCACCATCATGACCTCCACAAGGCAGGGACGAGGCTGGCATGGTCTCTGTGGTCTTTTCACGAGGGGCGAAGTTGGACGAAGGCAGAACGGTCGTCTGTTCCATTTCTTCGTGCAGGCGTCTCTGTGTTGGGTCTGATGACTGGGACAATTGTCCCGCGTGATGATCAAGAGGGAAGATGCTGTTACGTAAGGAGTGGTGAAGTGGTTCAAGGTGGTGGCGTAGTCCACCCCCCTCTTCTTGTGTTTCTCTTCCCCCTCACGGTGCTTCTCTCGTGTCATCAGATCCACGGTCCTGAGCTGAATCAGAGAGAAATTTCGGAGGAATAATTCAAAGAACTTGAGGAATGTACCTATCGGAGCAGTTCATCGGTACGCTCTGGTCCTTCTCGGGAGAGTCAGTACACGCGAGAACGTGAGAGAGAAGTGAACCTCTGACGAGAAAGCGCACAGGCGCCATGTTGGCAAGCTTGGTGGTGATGGCATTCTTGGGCACGGAGGGTGACGTCGGCGCCACTATCCCGGAAGGGATGTCGATGCAGGCCGCACTCGGCATGGAGATCATCTTCACCGCGATCATGAACTTCGTCTACCTCAATGTGTCTGAGCGGGCCAAGGTCGTTGGCGCAAACGGTGCAATCCCGGTCGGCGTGGTCGTCACTGCACTTGGCATCGTCGGCGGGTAGGTTTTCCACTGATGGACGTTGTGATAGGAGTTGGGTTTCCTGATGTAACCATGCCCGCTGTTGGTGGCAGGCCGCTCGGCGGTGCGTCGATGGATCCATTCCGATCACTGGCGCCAGCGCTCCTCGCCCAAGGCAAAGCGCTGCGCGAGGTGTGGATCTTCATTCTCGGTCCTTTCATCGGTTCGGCCATCGCTGCATTCCTCACGTTTCTGCTGGGCTCGCGCGTCCATCCGCTCGCCGTCCTGGACGCCAACGGTACCCTGCCATGCTTGTGGTCGTCCTCATCATTGGAGACATGGCTCATCACGCCATACTGTACTCTGTAATGCAGGCATCGGAAGGACAGGGCCTGAAGATGAAGAGGAACAGAGAATGGAAGAGGCTGCTGAACGCTGAAGATGAGATCATCCTCTGTTAGATGTTGCTGCACTCTTGCTGGGTCACGTCTTGAACCGGTAGCGTGTGTGTTCTATTTGAGTTTATTCAAAGAATAAATAGAGGTCAGAGGGAACAAGCCAGTTACTATGTGAATAGGAGAAGAGGGAAGGAACTTAGGAAGCGAAGTAGTAGCGGAGGACGAAGCCGATGGCGATGATGAGCAGCGGAATGGCGGCCTGCTTCCACACGGCAGGAGCGGGCGGGGTAGCGGAAGTGGTCTTGGGCTTCACATCAGCGAGCTTGACCTGCGGCTTCACGGGCTCCTTCTCGGCCTTCACGGGCTGACCGTCCTTCGTCTGCACAAAAAAAGAGGAAGCAATCCAGGTCAATGCACGTCTCTCACCTTCGTCGGCAACAGTGATGCTCGTTTCACTGCTCACGTACCACGAGGTCGCCGATGTAGAACTGCTCAAGAGTGGCACGAGCATCATCGGAGTGGCCGACCGCCTCGAACTCTCCCGTACAATCCACACCTGCACACAAAAAAAGTGGACTCTCAGTTTTGACACAACTTTAAATTAAGTAAATGAGTGGAAATTTAACCGCAAGTAATTTAAATTAAATGTTTAATTAAATAAAAAGAACACGGAATTATAATTTTGAATGAGAAGAAGGAATGTACCAGCATTGTCCACAAGAACGCCATCACCACCGGGGTGTTCCTCGAGGAAGGCGGTGATGTTGTAGACGCGGCCGTGGATGGCAATCCACATGTCATCCCGCGATTTGTGGGTCTGGAGCTCCTCAAGCGTGTAGGTCTTCTTGGCAGCGGCCATGTCTCGAGAGAGATGAACTGCACCAAGATAATGGGCTGTTAATATTGGTACTAAATCACAAAAATTCATCCTTCACTTCCCTTCATGCACTACTGGAAAATTCGTCACATTGATCGAAATGAAAAATTCATTGGATTGATTGATGATTAAATTGGGCCAAAATTAACAAGGCCTCATAAGAAAATTGAAATTTGTGTAGAGACAACATTCACTATTCATTTTCTTTGTGTAGAGGCAATTAATCCCTTTCTTGGCGCCAAAATGGGAGGCCAGTAGGGGACGTACGTGAGGATGACGGGGAGGTGGTGACGTGTGCAGAGGGGCAGAAGGGCAAGAGAGCTGGCGCAGGTACGTCCGTACAAAAACAGCAACAGGTCCGGAGGGAAAAGGCAACTTCACTGTGCATACCTCAAATACCAAAGATATACTCCGTTACTCGCCAAATTACGTCATTGGTGCAACCTAGCGAAGTTTACTCGGCTGGTGGCCTTATTTTCTGAGTATTTTGAGCATGTGTGGTAGTTTTTAATTACTATAATTTTTCGGATGGTTCGCCCACGATCCATCATGAACTTACCAGCATCTCCTTGGAATGCTCAAGCATCTCCTCCAGTACATCTGATGCCAACTCTACACACTCGTCCTTGCCGTGGAAGTTAGCATCGGAGAACCTGCGCGCAATGCTTGTGAGTAACTGGTGGATGTCTTAAGTGTAGCTTGACTGATGACACGTACTTGCAAAAGTAGCCCTTGGCCTCGGCCTCGCTCTTCCACCAATTCTCGATCTTGGTGGTCACCTCAAGCTTGCCTCGAAGGGAAAGCAAGAGTTCCATCTTGTACTGGTCTCTCTCCTTCTTCGGGTAGCGCTTCCATGCATCCAGATGCTGTAGGGATTGATACTTGAGTAAGTCGGATTGTCGCAATCAAAGTCATTCCATGCAGATGTACCTGCGTCCTCCCGAACTTGATCAGCTGCTTCTTCGATCGCGGATCGATGATGGAGAACACATAGAACGTGTTGGGCACATGCCTTGTCCATTCCAGTCGCGGATCGGCAAATCTGTCCTCGTTGTTACGGTGATGCAACACGCACGAGGGGCAATAGTAGTCATCCGCGAGCGCCTGGGCCGGAGATGGCTTCCACTCGCGTTCGCACTCGGGATCCGTGCATCTGCATCCCAACATCAACGCCATCGCGTGTGTTAGGCTGTTATCTTCATGACTTCCAGCACATGATCCCTGTACCGATGAAGAATGCCCTTCGACATGCCCGTCCATGAACCCACACGCACAAAGCGGCCTTGCTTGACGGTCTGGAGGAACCCGTCGTACTCTTCCTCCGTTTCGAACTTAGTCACCGCCACTGTAGTTGTGCTGGTCGTTGGCGTGACTTTTTTCGCTCTTTTCTTTGCCGACGAGACCGGCTCCTCGTACTCACCGCCGTTCTCTTCTTCTTCCTCCTCTTCCACTTCTTCTTCTTCATCTGCCCGTGGCCGCTTGGACACTGAATTACGTCCTTTCCCTCCCGTTTGCTTCTGTGTGGTTCCCTTCTTCACGCTTTCTTCCTCTTCTTCCTCCTCTTCATCATCCCGGACTGCACCTCGCCCCGGCAACACCACCGTGGCCCCTGAGTCCTGCAGGCACCGACTGCCGCACAGAACCAAGTGCAGCGCAGTCTCGGCCCGGTCCTTGTCCTGTAGTGACTCCCCGCACAACGGACACGACCCGTCACCAGAAGAGGCTGAACTGCCCTTCTTTGTCTGCTTCTTCCTGGTGATGACCTCCATTCTCCCCTGGCACCGGTGAAAAAATATAAAAATAAAGGTATCTTATTCCTTTGCTTGTGTTTATTAATTTAGGGTATGAAAATTCGGATTATGCAATTATTGGAAATCAAAATATTTCCGAAATAATTTGGAAAGTAACCGTCGACATTAATTAATATCGAACAACCGGGTGGTAGATAAAGTTGTCAGCGGAAAGGAGAGGACGTCGACTTTCGATTTGTTGCCGCTGGTGGTCTGCGTAGCCGCGAAACTGAGGAGGCCAAGAAAGGCGCTGCCGTCTTTTCTTTCTTCAGCTCGTCAACTGCTTCTGCATTCCCGGCCCAATTCGAATCGGTCACACACCATTGCCACCATTTCAACTCGGTGACCAGGGAGAGGAAAGTGCTTACAGCACTTACGAACTGGTGTCCTTGGGGGTTCGGCATGAGGAGGCAAGAATAATTCTTCTCGTCAGCCTTAATCACCCCCCGTTTGAAATATAATCCGAATCGCAACCAATTCATCTGACGAACCGAATCGGCCCAAAAAAAATGGACGAGGCGACCGAACTTAAGTTGCTGGAGGAAATGCTGCTGGTGGGTAAGGACGACATTCAGCTCGATGATGCAGGCGATGTGCAGTCCATAGGTAAGTGCAAGGGGGCGGGTCACCTTCTTTCTTTCGTTCTCGTAGATTTATGCAAGTTATACCAAATTCAACAGTTATAACAGTTTTGTTTGATGAAAGGAAATTTGATTATAGTTTTCATTGTTTCTCTCACTTTTCACCTTCGCACTTTAACAAACCTTGTATGGTGGGGCTCTGCAGATGATGAGGGAGCGGTGCAGGTCGTGGCAGCGGCCTTCCACTCAGAGACGCGTTCCTTCCCGTTCGTCTACGTTCGTGGCTCACCGCCGTTCTTCAAGGGTGAGTGTCTGACTGCCTCTGCTTTGTTTTCCTAACGGAGTGTTGGGTTTCTAAATGAGAGCACTCCCTTTTCTCGGTGTAGGACGTGCGGCTGTAGACTGGATGGTGGACCAGTTCCTGATGAAGAAGCGAGAGGAAGCCGTCTTCATCGGCCAGATCCTCGTCGATAAACAAATTATTAAGTTAAAGTGCGTAACCGCTCATCCGTTCTGACGCTGCCCACTCGTGATCATTTCCTAATTCCTGATACTCTATCGCATGCTGCACTGGACAGACCAAAGAAAACGTTGTTGGATGACCTGATCAGCGCAAACAAAGATGGAAAGGGTGAGGCCGAGGAGGCAGGAGTGTTTGTTGATGCCGAAGAAAAGCACTACATGTTTCAAAAAGGTAGGCCAGGCATTAGTGTACCAAGTGTTTTGCCTGTCCTGATCCATTCTCATTTTCTGCCTTTCCAGCTCCATTGATGATGGAAAATTACATACGTAAACACCTGCCGATCTCGGTTAAACAGCTGCTGAAGAACTATGCTCTACCTGCTCCGCCTCCACCTCAACATTCTTCATCTCCTCTCTTCTCTCCACGTTCTAGGGAGAGAGCCACAACGTCCTTCACCTTGGCTTCGCTCTCTCAGTCGGAGTCTTTCCGCTCATTTACCGAATTCGTCCGCCCAAGCAAAGCGGCGGCGCCCTCTCCAGCTTCCACCACAAATAACGGATCGCCCAGCACAACTCGCACGTTCGCTCGGCGCCATGGGCGTTCAGCTTCCGTTACCCTCTCCGGATCGGCACTTGTGATACCAGTACGGCCAGCGACCAATGATACCTCACAGGCCTCCCCGTTGGCGTCTCCACGTGCATCACCCAGAAGCAAGTTCTCAAAAGCACGGAGGGCGTCATTGGTGATCAAGGAGAAATTCCTTATCTTTAAGGACAATCGGGAGCGCGGCGATTGCGTTGACGACAAAGAGGAATGGGAGAGGGCACCGGGCGACGAGAGCAGCGGCGGTCCCAACAGCCCTGAGCACATTTCGAGTAGCAGTGAAAGTGACAGCGACAGTGATTCGACGGGGGAGGATTCCGGGGACGAAGAGGTCACTCACCGCGACAGAACGCGAAGCGGTTCAGGTCTCTTCGCTATACCAGTGCCCAAGAAGCGCACCACTCTCATTTCGCCCGCCCGCCCGGCAAAGGACACTTTATCGCAATTCAACATCGTGGATGGCGTTGGGCACAATCGCGATGCTGTGAAGAAGACATCCCGGCCCCGGGAGCTCCGGCGGTCGCTTGAACTTATGACGGGTAAAGCCAGCGGAGACATCATATCTGCGATGAGCGTTTCGTCCTCGGAAACACAGGACGACTTGTTTCCGACAAGGAAACAGCGGTGTGCGTCCACATCCGGACAGCCCCTATCGAAATCATCACCATCTTCTCCACGACCCGTATCCCCGAGTTCGTCACTTCACTCTAGTGGTGCCACAGTCAGTCCGCGGTCGCCCCCCAAGTTACCGGTCAATATCAATAGTATTGAGCGAATCCTGGACCGCGAGCGAGATGGCAAGGATAAGAAGAGAGGCCGTTTCCGGCGTTATAAACCTGACAGCCTCAAGCGTACCTCCAATCCTGTTTATGGAGCTTCGGCGCACGATCTCGAGGAATTGCTGCGTGCCAAGGAGGAGCGGAGGCGTGAGAAGGAAAAGCGAAGGGAGGAACGTCGGGCGCGTAGGGAGGAACGGCGAAAAACGAAGGGAACCGAGGAAGGATCAAGGCAGTCTACAGACACTTCAGGCGCAGATCGGCAGCTATGGGGTGCAAGCAGCTGTGACGATGTCAAGCTCAGTCCCAAGTCAAGCAGCAAAAAGCGCTCAAGTGGCGGTGACGCCGAGCAATCCAGATCGAGAGGCGGCTCTTCGGAGGGCCCTGCGTCATCGTCTTCAAGCTCGTCTGCGTCATCGTCGCCCTCAAGGGACAAGATCGTATTTCGCGATGGCGATGAAGATGACGTAAAGCGTGAGCGGTGGCACAGTGATGGTGGCGTTGTCGCCACGCCAGATAACGGAGTGGACGACAAAGCGAGCAAAGATCCAGAATCACTTGTCCGGCCTCGACGTATGAAGCGCGCTTCGTCGCTACGGGTTGCGAGCAGCAGCTTGTTCGTCGGGCGCAGCTATGCAGCAGCAGAAAAGAAGGAGAATAGGGACAAGCTGCGACCTGCGATCAAATCAAAAGAGCAGGCTGACGCAAGCATCGAGAATCAAGAGGGACCCACAGCGGGCGACAAGAAGACCGAAGATGGCCGATATCGGCGAAAGAAAGGAGGCAGCTTTGTCCGCTTGCGCAATTCGTCCGAGCCACGCACCGGCTGACAGAGGGCAACGCGAGACGTGCGTCGCCATCCAGCACTCGTGCCAACCCGCCCAGAGGTGAACCAGCTCGGTTAGGTGGGCAATCCGTTGTCCATTCATTAATCAATTAACCAATAGAAATCATAATTTATGGAAATCGAGAGAAATTTCATATATTAAATACTTTATTTGGTAAATTATTCGCCCGCAGTAACGGGTAGAACCTCACCATGACCGCAACGTTCGGGACGGCCGCCGCCGAGCTGCTGGCCCGGCTGACTCTGCCCCCGCTCCCCCCGGATGTGCCCTCGCCTCCTCTACCCGCGGAGGGCGGCCGCCATCGTCGGCGCTCGCGCGGCGGGCCGGCGCGCCTTCGGATTCCCCCCGGCACCACCCTCACCCCAGCCCAGGTACAGAACATCGCCGAACGATTAAAACAGAACAAGGCTGGCAACGGCCTCTCGCCCCAGATGGAACTTGGTACGAATTCCATTTATTTGTTTTTTAAATTGAAAATATTTCTAAATTATCGTACTTGCATAAATTTAATATATATATATAAGAAAATATTTTCAATTTTTTACTTATTTTTAATTTTTGAAAAAATGTATGTGTGCTGCATCCCATTTTCCTGACTCGAATCTCCATGGTCCATTTTCTTCTCTAGATGCGAATGATCAAGTAGAGGCTGCGATGGATGAAGGTGAACCATCATCATCTTCTTCATATGGGTACGATGCGAACAAGCAGGACGAGGCGGCAGATGCGGACGTGGGCACGCCGACCTCGATGCCCACTACAACGTCGTCATCTCGATCGCCGCAGCCTACACTCTCCCTCCTGCGGCCCGAGGAGGCGGTCGAGCAGGTGGCCATTCGTTTGGCCCAACGCCATCTTCAGGAGCTCGAGGCCCATCAGCGCCTCTTGCATCATGGTGGCCTGCCACCCAGCGCTGCCCTGTCCTCTTCTTCCTCTTCCTCATCCTCATCCTTCTCCTTGTCCTCATCCTCGTTGGCATCTTCGGCAACTTCATCAAACGAAACCGATGAAGTTGCAGAAGGAGATGAATCCCGCTCCGCGTGCATCGCTTCCTCTTCAGAACCAGAACAACAACCTGTGCGAAAGAGAAGACGATGTGGTACAGCTTCGACAGCTTCGTTGGATTCATCCTTGCCATCTATCCAGTCTATATCAACATCACCGATGGCAACTGCCGCCGACATCCGCCCACGAATCCCTCTTCCGCCAACGTCGCCTGCCCTTCTCCCTTCAGTACCGCACACCGCACAAATGCGTGCCGTTTCAAGTGCCAGACCACTATCTCCCTCGGCATCCTTCGGACACGTTAAGATTGTTCCACGACCGCCCGCACCGCCACCTGCTCCTCCACTGCTTCAATCCGGCGAAGCAGAACAGGATAAACAGGAACAGGGAACCAAGGATCCACCACCGGGCATGTTGCCAATCCAAGGGAACGAGGACACGTATGCTAGCCTTCTCATCAAACTGCACACCGTGTATGGTACTCCGCTAGAACACTGCGGGGCGGTAATTGAAGAGTGCGCGAAGCATCTCCTCAGTGTGGATGAGGTGCCGCGGGTAGATGCACGCGAGCTCATGAACCATAGTGAAGAAGGTCAGAAGCTGCTGCTCCAGCACGACGAAGAACAGGAGGTCATTGAAGTGATGCGACGTAATGGCGCCGAAGTGACTGGACCGCTTACCAACACCATGATGGCGCGGTTCCTGCGCAAGCAGCGCGAGCGCAACAAGACCGTGCGCATCGGCAGGAGGAATAGGGCTGAGCTCATCGCCAACATTCGTCTGTTCGGCAAGGGACTTGATCTTCCTTTCACCGCCTACGAGTTCGTACAGGAAAGCAGCCCCGAGAGCACTGGGGAGGAATCCGCAACGCAGATCACCGCCTCCGCTAGCCAACCTCCATCCGTGCCCGAGGCGTCCCCTTTGCCGACCACTCCGACATCGGCGTCACCTAGCTCATCACCGGATGCCCCTGCAGGATCGTCTTCGCCCATATCCTCGACGAAGCGTGCCCGCCGAGCACCGAGGAAGTGGGACGTTCTTGGCGTTGAGGGAGCCGCCAGGCTGCTGGGCCAATAGGTGAGCTTGCTCCCCACAGCATGTACATTCTTAACATTTTATTTATAAAATTTAGAGTATGCATCGGCAAGCTGGGGAAATTTCGGCCAAATACTTGAAACAGCAAGCTGACAAACAGCATCACGCGAAAGAGAGAAGACACAACCTAAAGGTTCAAGTGTGCACAATCAGTTGGGCACTCCTTTCCTCTCTTTGAACCGCAGACAGAGCAACGCCCAATGGACACGACACTCGATCGTCTTTGGCTGCAGTATCAGGTGGCCGAATTTCAGCGGCGACGCCAGGCCGAGCAGGAGACGGAGGAAAGGCAAAAGGAAGAGCGGCGGGCCAGACACGCTTTCTACTCTCGCAAGTGCTACTCCCGCAAGAAGGGCGAACTGCACTGGGAGGACGCTCCCATATTCCAGAAGCACCGGGACGCTACGTCTCCCAGTCCCGAAGCGCCACCGCTGTCTGCCACGACTACCTCAACCTTGCTCACAACTACAACAACCTCTTCTTCTCTCACTTCTTCCGAGCAGCCTAAGGTGTCCGCCACTACACCACTGTCTGCACCACCGCCATCGTCACTACTGATGCCGATCGAGGCAGCAGAACCACAGCAGCCGACCTCACCAACGCTGCAGGCTTCGGCGCCATCTTCTCCGTTGCCTTCCGGTTCTGTTGACTCTATTGCGTTGACCACAACCACCGCCATCGAAATGGCCACGATACCGTCGGTTGCAGGCATCGCTCTGTCACCCGTGGCCATCAGCCAGCTTCACGCTCACTGGCTGCGGCAACAGCAACAGTCGCCGCCTGAGTCTGATACTTCACCTGCCGCGGTGCCGACGCCCACGTCGGCTGCACCGGTCTCGGTTCCTACACCAGATACAATACCTTTGCCAGCCGCTAACGCTGCTCCACCTCCCGCTTTGGTGCCAATCGTTCCGAGTGTGCCTCCATCAGTTCAGCCGCCACTGATCAGGAGCGATGTTGCAGCCCAACCTCCACAAGTCGTTCGTCCAGCCTCTCGTTTCCGGCCGCTTAGACCCTCCCCACAGCCGCCACAGCCGCAACTAATGGTCCCTTTGGCGCCTGTGTACTTGGCTCCATTGGCGCCATCGCCGTTGGTACCATACCAGGCGGCCGCCTCTCCGAGATTTCCTGCCATCCGGCCTCGGCCGGCACCTCCGCCGCCTGTGACGTTTCCTACAGTGTACGTGACAGTTATTTGAGCAGAGCAAGCCCATAACTAAACCTGAGTTTGATGCGTGCAGTAAGTTAGAGCAGCCTCATGATGATCTTGTTGAGGAATCGTTATTTGAACTTCACCCACCGCCGCCCGTTGAGGGCAACGAGGATAAATACACAAAGTTGCTCATCGACCTACACAAACGTGGCACTCCGATCTCCGAGTGCGGGTATGTGATTCAAGACTTGGTCCAATACCTGGCCGGGTATGAGATGCCCGACCTCGATGTGCGCCAGCTAATGAGTCGCACGCAAGAAGGCCGGGATCTACTTAAACGACACGATGATGAAAAAGAGGTCAGGCACATCCTGCAGCGTCACGGCATCAACGTTCGTGGACGGCTTACCAACGACGTGATGGTGGAGTTCCTTCGCCTCCAGCGCCGCCGCAACCATGCCGTGCGTATCGTCAGGAAGCGTGCGGAGCTCATGGCTGCCATACGAGCGATGGCTAACCAGCCAGAGGCCTCTGTCAGCGGTGCGGACGCCGAGGCCCCGGCCACCGGCTCGACCTCATCAAGTACTTCCTGAGCATTCCCCTCCATCACGCCCCTATAGGAGCCTAGCTGGTCGCAGCACAAAGCCTGATATCGTGCGCATGTACAAGTAAGCAAGCAGAGGGTGACCCCTGTGAATGAACAATATGTTCTCTTGTGTCATACAGGTATGCAGACATCCAATGGTCGAACATTGTTGGTTGGCGAAGAATAATTAATGGGCTGCAGTTTTCTCCGGTTGTTGCGACGCCTGAAGTTTAGTTCGAACTAATTTTTGTCCGTCATCCCGTTCCTCCCTCAAGAAGACCATATCACTCAGTTGATAGACAAAAATACAAGAAGGAACGTCCGTCATCACAGAGATATCTTAACTCGTATATGACGATCGGGTGGGACGAGGACCAGCGAAGGGTGCTGGCGCTGTGCAGCTTCGTGTCGAGCTGCTTCACGCTGGGCGGGAGCGTGTTCATCCTGGTGGCCTATCTCGCCTTCTTCCGGTCCCGCCGGAAGCGGCTGGCGCACCGGCTCGTGGTGTACCTCTCCCTCTGTCACCTCGTCCTCGCCCTCAGCCTCCTCGTCACCGGTCCCACCGACGAGGAGGCCTCTTCCACCATTTGCCGCGTCATCGCGCCCCTCCGCTACGGCTTCTCCCTCGCCTCCTTCCTTTGGATCTCCTTCATCGCTACCGGTCAGT
>CDEZ01023497.1:1655-12272 GCA_000826365.1 Acanthamoeba royreba
CAAATACTTCCTTCTCCGGATAGGGAGGAGTAGCGGAGAGCAGGAGTTCAGCCTCTAGCTGGCTCACATCCACCTGCTCTTCGCAAGGCTCTCCATCCCACCACTCAAACGGCTGGTCGGGTGCTCCTCCTCCTCCTTCTGCCAACGCCAGCTGTGGCTCCGATTGTAGCACCGCATGAGGTGACACCCGGGTGGCGCCCTCTTCGAAGGAGGATGCAATTTCATCGCCAGGGAAGAGCCCGTCCTCGCCAGTAGGATTCGCGACCGACGGCCGCAGCGCACCACTTGGTCCCTCTTTTGCTGGTGTGCTGCTTGACATATTTACAAAATCGTTTCGTTGTTTCGCAATTCAAAAACCCCAATGTTGTCAAACGTTTTCGTTGGCTTTCCCGCCAAAACTGTGTTTTCTTGCTCTGGGCGTTTTTAACCACAGCGCGCTGCCCCGGAAAGCACACAAGAGAATGGCCACCAACACGTACGTTGTCGAGTATGCCAAGACCGGAAGGGCCAGCTGCAAGAACACCAAGTGCAAGAACAAGAAGATCGAGAAGGACGCTGTCCGCGTGGGCCGCCTCAGCCCAAACCCCTTCGGCGATGGCAGCGACATGAAGACTGAGTACGCGCGCACATCCCCCTGCCGAAATGACCCAAAGACAACATAAGATGTGCCTCTAACACACGAACTCGTTCTTACTTCTGCTGCTCTCAGTTGGTTCCATCTGCGGTGCATCTTCGATCAATTGAGCCGAGCGCGCGCGTCCACGAAGAAGATTGAAAGCTCTGACGACCTTTACGGGTTTGATTCCCTCACTAAGAAGGACAAGAACAAGGTGCTGGCGCTAATAGAGGGCGAGAGTGCCGACGAAGCCTCGAATACGGATGACAGCGAGGAGGACACTTCTTCAAGCAAGAAGCGCCGTGGCAAGACTGCTGCCACCACCAAGAAGAAGACAACAAAGAAGCCCGCCACATCGAACAAGAAGAGGAAGGCGCCATCATCCTCAGAAGAGGAGGATGACAATGATGATGATGATGACGAGAGGACCGTAAGCAAGAAGAAGGGCAGCAAGGCGCATCGCGCCAAGCGCAAGACTAAGGCCGCCAGAGTTTCCTCCGATGAAGAAGAGCAGAGTGATGAGGAGCGAGAGGTCAAACGCAAGTCGAGCCGCAAGGTTCCGCCGCCCAAGAAAGCGAAGCGTGCAGCTTCAGATGACGACGAGGATGGGAAGGCACAGGAAGAGGAGGTAGCCCCCCCGAAACCCAAGAGAGTGGCTCGAAGGCGTGCTGCGGCGCGAGCCCATGCCTAATCCCTATCACTTTCATTCCGTGTCGATCCCTGCTGCTGGTGTGGAACCCACAAGGGATTTACGAACCGTGTATTTGGGGAGCCAAACTGAAACACTTTCTCGCTGGAAGCAAAAGAAGCGTTCCCACCACTACTGGTCGTGCAGGGAAGACAAGACGTATCGCCTCAGGACCGGTGTGCACGCACGCCCTGCTGGCCAGACCTTGTCGTGGGCACTATCGCGGCCAGCGTATGAGCGGCAGCACAGCGGAATGAGCAGTAGCCCGGCGCACCAGCTGCTCCGGCAGATTGAGGAGTGCCACCTCGCTGCGCTGGCCGCCGGAGAAGACACATACGCGGATCCGCGCACCGGCTATTCCGTGTTCACCTCCGCATACCTCACCTCGCGCCGCAAGTGCTGCGGCTCCCAGTGCAGGTACCAAGAAGAGATCCTTCGCTTTCATTTTAGGATGAAATCTTTTCATTTGATATCAATCTCAATTGATTTTATTTTTTTAGCGCTACTCACGGATCATGTACCCCTGCGCTGTGTACACAACGTGTTGCAGGCACTGTCCCTACAAGCATGATAAAGTGAAGGGCCACGAATGCTCTCCCGAGAAGTGCCCTTTCCAAGTTGGCCCCTTCCGCAACTCTCTCGACCACCAGCCCACCACGACGGCGCCCGAAGCCGGGTCCGCAGCTGCGCGCCGGCAGAAGTGATGGAGAGATGGTCACTAAAACTGGTGTTTGTGGAAGCCAACAACACCTCTTGGTTCATTTACAACACAGATACGATAGCAAGACCTTTGTGAGGATCAGTTGACGGCCTCCTCACGGCCGAGCAGCTTGAGCACCTTCATCAACGACGCTAGATTGGCTGTCATGGTCGGGGTTGGACTGATCGACCGTAGCCGATTGTGGCAAGGCCTCCAGTTCCAGTTGAGGGTAGTCATAAACAGTGCGAATGACGATGCCCGATTCCTTTGGTCGACTCGGCAGCAGCCCAGGCTGTTTGGTTGTGGTCATTGCATTGAACATGTGTGAGGCTGTGTGTACCAACAAGTGAGCAAGAGGTGCCTACCTGTGACGGATCACTCACCACTTCTTTGGGCACATCACGAAGATCCCGCCACAGCATGAGGTCGCCCTCGCGCAGGTAAAGCGGACTCTTGGTTATCAGAGCGTCATCGTAAAGCTCCCAGTTGAGCGACAGCAGAGAACTTAACACGCCGAGCTGGTGCTTGAAAGGCTTGGCCACTGCAATAAATTCCACGCCAATATGGTACTTGGCAGCTGTACAGTAGGTTAGGGGTTGAGCAGTGCAGGATAGAGTGAACAGGAGGGTTAGAACCTATGGCAGTGCGTAGGGCCAGCACAGAAGAGTCTTTGTTGAGGAGGAGTTCCTCTTCTCGTTTAAGTTGCATTGCGGCGGGGTCGAAGTGTCGTGTCTCCAGGATCATGTCTTCGTCATCAAGATCGACTTTAGCGTTGCCCTCCTGTGTGTATATACGGAGGCATTAGCGAACTGCCTTGTCAACAACAACAACAACAACCGCATCACTCGGTCATACCTCAACAATCTGGAGTGCAAGCTCAATGCCATCGCGAAGAGCACTGATGGTCTGCTTAAGAGTCCTGCCGCGTCGGATAGCCGCACCGAGCCTGCATTCTACCTTTTCACGTACTCTCACTCTATCCCACGGCAGCTGCTTGTCGATTCCCAGCTGCTCCTTTAGACGGGCCTTTATGCTGTCGCTGGTGTCGCTCTCCGCCACTATCATGGCTTCAAGAAGGCTCGTGAAGTCGAGGTCGTCTTCTCTTGTGCTGAACATGTACACTTTACTGAGAATCTCTCCTGCCTTGAGCGATCGTCCCTAATATCCCCGTTATAAATACAACACCATAAGTGCGCTGTATTGTTGTGTCGTGTGGCTAGGCAGGACGATACCTTTTCAACAAGAAGCGCACTACCATCAAAAAGATAGCACTGCTGTAGAGTCTCGTTTTCATCCTTGTATTCTTTGTTCAGTAGCTTGCGTCGTAATCTGAACTCATGATTGGGAAGCGCAATAATTGAACCTAAACGAAGCCGAGTTAACAGGAAAGCAAGCTTGATTTGCTATCTGCTCTCCTACTCTCCTACCTATCTTTCGCTTGAGTGCGCCGATGGTCTCGCGTTGGTCTACGGCAATCTTTACTTCCGCTTCGTCGGTGTTAGGATTGTTAAAGTTGAGTTCAATAGTGTTCTGTTCGGCCTCGAACCGCTGCTTCAACAGGCTCAGGCCATCACTCTGAATGGAATAGGGTTAGGTTGTGGTTATCTGCGAGATGCTCTCGAAGAAGAAAGTTCTGAGCCTACAGTACCTTTAGTTCCTCGACATACAGCAAAGAGCCATCACTAAGCTTGCAATCGTTGATCAGTTTAAGGTCATCATCGCCTCCTAAAATCTCCGCATCTGAATTGACCACTCGCAGTAGAAGCTGACTGTCCGTGGGCAATCCCACCTATTGAAAATGTGCAGTGATACGACGTCAGAATCAAATATAGTATTCCAAAAATATGCTCATCACCTTTTCAGCCAATGCTGATTTGAACTGGGCCAGTGTCGCCGTGTTGGCATCCGATAGGATGACGGTAACAGCAGGTTCGAGTTCGAGGGTTGTTTCGTTGAGCTTTATGACCTTCAGCGCCATGCCTTCAACGTCCTCAATTGGCCATTCTTCTGCTGGGCTCTTGGTTTCCAAAAGAAGGCTTCTCTGGCTGAAGATCCCTGTAGAAAGACCGGTCGAGAAACCATCAGCATATAAGGCCAAAGACTGGAAAGCAGGTAAGCTCCATCCGAGAACCTAGATCAGTGAGTGTTTTATCTTCCCTGCCCGAGAAGGTAAGGCCCACGGTTCCTGTGGTAGAATTGTAGCTACGCAAACGCGCGCAAGACAGGGGAATGCTCTCGTTCAATTTGAGTTCCTGATAAGCTAATTCCTTTGATAAACACAAGTAATGTGAGTCACAAGAGAGTCGATTTCCAGGGATCACTTGTCGCACCGTACCGTTGCGTCACGTAGAGTCTTGGATTTGTTGATATGAATCATAACAGGAACATTCGCGTAGAATATTCGCAGATCAAGCGTATCGAGCTTGCGCTGATGCTCAGCTTTTTCCTCCACATACTTCTGATTTTCTTCTTCTACTTCTTTGCGCAGCTCTGCGGGTATTTCAGCCAAAATGCTAGTGTCCAGCTCGGTAGTCGTAAGATCCGCATCGGAGAGTGCCTCTGAGAACGCACATAATGTAGATAAGTTCACTTTATCCCAGATTCTTTGAAGGTTTCCCGACCGCCACCGTACCTGTTGTATTGGTAGTAGTGGGATTCATCTTTCGATACATGAGAAGATAGGCATTGGCTGACGACATCCTCTTTTCTTCGTCGCCAAATGTACGTCGCACGTCGGCCTCCGTTATATGGGTGACGTGCATGTCGTTGAAGCTGTACCACTTGCCAGTCTTCAGTGATTTGATGTAGGCTGTAGCAGAATAGGAGATCAAACATTTAAACTCCGGCTTACACGCCCGGCGTGGGCCACGCAGCACGCAATCAAAGAGGGGATACGAACCATAGTAATGGCCACCCATTGCACCACCTTCGCGCAGAATTATGATTGGCAAAGAAAAAGATTAGCCTTCACTATGACCCCAGCCAACAGTAGCCTGCCTGTACCAGAGTGGATCATCACCGAATAGAGCTCATAAATATGATCGCCTTCTTTCACTTGTGGTCGCTGTACAGGTCCTTCATCAACATCTGGAAAAAAGGCGACAACCACAATACTCGGTTAACTGAGGTTAATTGCCCGAAACACAGTAGCGAGTTACCAGGAGTTTGTGATGAAACGTCGCTACTTGCATCGTTCTCACCATTACTGCCTGGTTGCGGTGGGGGGACTGGGACCGAATGAGCTGAAGCCGGATCGGTAGATACCCGCGCCTCGTCTGAATTGAGTTGCGGGCGAGGAGTATCGCACATCTCGCAGCGTTTCAGCTGTGCTAAGTTGATGTAGGTGCACAGAGCACATGACCATTCCTGCTCTGAAAGCTTTACACAAATACAGGCTATGAGGCTCGCGATGGTGACGTTGTGCAGATGATTGATGATAAGATGGCAAGAGCAGTGGCGGCAGCGGTGCGTACCTCAACATCTGTCTGGCTATCTAAAGGATGCGTCTGTCGCAGTGCCGATACGCGGGCGCCCGTGTCAAGCTCTGCCTTGTGGTATTTGCCCATATCAAGATAGAATGGGAAGGTGACTCGATTGTTGAGCTTGATGCGCGCCATGGTTGTGTAATTGTAGTCGAAGCGCTTCAACTGGAGCGTAAGAATGGGCGGTAACTCCTTAAGCTTAAGACCCTTGAGTGCATCAACTCGCTGCTTACACTGTTCGCAAAACCACTGATTGCTTTTGTCGAGCAGCTCGGGAGTCATATACCTATGCGGCACAAATATACGACACACGTGAAGCGTTAATGTTTGATCTTGACAAACCAAATCTTGAAACCTTTGGAGGGACGCTGTAAGTACAGATCGAGGGCTTCTTCCAGTGAGGATACGCCACGGATGACCAGAGGAATGTCCATGAAGACGTCCGACCTTATTCTCGAGTAGTTGCACACCGTACATCGAAGATAGTCATGCAGCAAACCGCGGTACAATGGCCTTTTGTGGATAATAACAGCAAAGCCGACAGTTGATCAAGCTCTATCATCTCTCTTTTGTGTGTGTGCGCAAAGAGAACGAGACGGAACATACGTTATGGGATTCTCTAAGTCGTTGGCAGTGAAGGTCTTGTCTATGGCATCAAGAAGAACACGAATGAGCTCTTGCACATCCTGCTGCTGAAACACTTCGTTGCCGTTCCACCCGAAGCTATCAGTCACATTTTTGGTCTCAACGTGGGCGCACTCGCTCAGACATAAGCGCACAAAGAGCCTCTGCAACTGCAGCGGGATGCATAGCCGCTCGTTCCCGTCCTTCTTGGGATTATATCGCCAGCTGAAGAGGGCCGATCTGAACTCAGGCGTCATGAACAGAGTTTGAAGAAGACTGTTCATGTAGCACGTCGCACCTGCGCGCGTGTGGACGTTTAGTTGTGCATTTGCTTTGGAATTGATTTTTAAAATTAACAAAGATTACTATTTTAAAAATGCAGAAATGTTGCTTGATTTTTATTTTTATTTCATTTTTATTTTGTTTGGTGTGCGCACTGTAAATCCGCAATAAAAGAAAATCGTGAATATCCCCATGGTTCGTACCCTGGTTGCTGAGACCAACGAAGCCTGTGTCAGACTTGGTGGCGAACGAAGTTGCGCGCCATGATGACAGGCCAGTGCCGCGCAGCGCGTCCGAGAGTGTCGCAGCTGCACCAGAAGAGGTCGAAGTTTGAGCTCCTCCAGAGGTGGAGGTAAGGTTCTTCGTGGAGAACTTGGCAGGTGGGGGTGGTGGGGCCGCGGGTGCAGCAAGTGGGGGCGGTGGTGCCTCCATCTCGCAAAACAAGTGACCTCTTGCCTGCCCTCAGAGACCCGTAGTCCTCCTTCTCGGCTGCTGTTACCTGAAAATTTCAAAAGCAGAAAACGAAGTTTCAAAATAAAGGTATGTGAGAAATGTGAAATACCAGGAAAATTCCTGCTCGTTCTCAACGGTTGCTTGACAAAAGGCGCCATTTTTCGTGCACGTTGTGGTCGAACTTGGTGACCAGTCCCCACAGGGGCTCCTGTCTCGCTCCCTTTTCTTCTATTCTGTTCCCCTCTGAGTCAACGGCCTCGTTTGAACGGTTTGGTTTTTGCTCTTGCTGGCCAAAGAGGCGAAACAAAAAAAAACAAACGAGTCCTCGGAAGGTTTATTTCTTGCTTTCTGCTCTCTAGAGATCAAACCATCATATCTGCCAAAGCGTCAAATGTCGTGCCCCGTGCGCGCCCCATCTGCGGCGCCGCAGGGTTTGTGCCACTCAGCGCCACCTCTCCTTCTCCCCAAGAATCTGCAGTCTGGGGGTATGCTACCTTCCTTCGTTTCTTTTTTATTATTCTCAGGCCATTTACAAATTACCATCCTCCCCCCTTCTCCTTTTTTTTTTTCCTCACAGATGACGTAGCTACAAGGAAAAAAAAGCCGCGTCCACGGCCGTACACTGCATGGAGCGAAAAGGAAGCTGCGCTGTTTTTCGAGGGTATCAAAGTGTTCGGTCGGGATCACCAGAAGTTGGCCAACCACATCGCCACCAAGACCTACGATCAGGTGCGTCTTCTTTTTTTATTAATAATTATTATTTAAAGTAAATTTCGCAAAATATTTTTCAAAGAATATTGTTTGAAAATATCCAGATATGGAAATTGAAATTAGACTATTGTGCTGCTGTAACGATTGGAATTGTCTGATATATATGACTACGTGCGGCCAATTGTTCATGTCATGCAGGTGCGACACTTTTATTACCGCCTGGTGAAGAAGATGAATGTTCTCCTGGAGCCTTTCGATAAACAGGTGAACAAATCCGACAAGAACGAAGTGCGCGATGCGATTCTGTTCTGGTACGAGTTCTTCAAGCCCAAGGGCAAGCTCACCGCTTCACCGCTACCCGGGAGCGAGGAGGCCAAAAAGCTGGCCGTGGCTCTGGTTGAGTATCTAGACGTGCGGTCGGTCCAGCAGCAAACGAAGAAAACACCCGCGCCGGTACCATCCCCGGTGCAGCTCTCTTCATCGGGCCGACAGCACAAGACGATCCTTCCTAAATCGCAAGCTGAACGTTTAAACAGCATCATCCACGAAATTGGACAGCAACAACAAGCGACGACAACAGCTTCTCCTCGGTTGGCACCGCTTCCAACAATAACAACAACAACGACATCGACATCAACTGTTCCAACAACTATGGCCTCCGTCACTGTGCCTCCTCTGGTGGCGGCCCAGCCTGTACCGCTCCCCGCGCACGTCGTGTCAGCCAGCACTGCGACGACGACGACAACTACTACAACCTTACCGTCCGCTTTTGCGGTTCCTCTTCAGCGGCTACCGACACTCAGCACCGAACGTTCTCGGGACCAGCAATCGGCGCTGTCGGCATCCAATGAAACGAAGAAGACCACCACCAACACAGCAACGGCTACGACAACCAGCAGTGGTACGATCGTCCAACGCGGACAGACAGCACAGAATGGCCAGCAGCAGCAGCTACAACATCCTGTGCCAAAACGAATCACACTTCAGCTAATCCCGAGGGAGACCTCCATCGCCGATCAGATAGCTCGAGGCGGATTCAATCCCCTTCTTCAACTTACCTTCGCCGCCAAGAAGCCCATTTCCTATATTATTCAGCACATGATGAAGAAGTGGGTTCATAACGTGGATAGCCAACAGGTACCGATTATCAGCTTGTTTATGTTATTATTATTATTATTATTATTATTATTATTATTATTATTATTATTATTATTATTATTATTATTGTTGTTACTTGCCCGGCATCCTCCATGGTTTTCGAAGCTCACACGAGTCATTACCGACCAGGTGCCCATTGCCTCCAGTCCGATAAGGCTTTACGGTGTGCCGCCGATGGATAATTACAGCTGGGGAATTGAGAATGAAGACGTAACGTCAGCCAGCATCTACCATCTTCTCGGCTGCAGTGGGGTCATGCGCCTTCTCTACTGCTGGCTGGAGGAGAAAGAGAATAATAACAGCAACCACAGCAACAACAAGGACCCGAGCGAACTATCACTGGCACAACAGTCTTCGCTTGTCGGCCAGGTAACATCGCAACAACAACAGCAGCAGACAAAGACGAGGCCGCCGCTCACCGACGCATCTGGCCCTTCGGCTGGCGGCCAAGGAGAGGCGGATGTGATGATGATGATGCTCAGTCCTCATTCTCCTTTCTTGAAGAGAGAGAAGGAAGAAGCGGCCTCAATCCTCTCTCTGCTAGGACCACCGTTACTTTCACCTATCCCGGGATCACGTTCTCCCTCCGCTCACATCTCCCCTGCCGTTTCGCCATCACGCTTCTTTGCCGTTACGCCTAAGAAATCCCCAGGGACTGCCATCCCCACTCTCTCGATCACGGCATCTTCGCAGCAGCAGCAGCAGCAGCCTCCGTTCAGCACGACTTCCAGCACGTCACCCAAGTTCAAAATACCGGACACTCCCAACATCCTTTCCCTATCTTTCCTTGACGAGGCAAGCCGAGACGGCTTCCTGGCTGCGGAAAACGACGAAAGGGAATGCCGAGACTTCTACAAGGAGTTTGATGCGTGTTCGTCCCTGCCGGACGGTGAGGACAGTACTGGTTTCTCTCGCTTCTTCAAGTCGGCGAACCTGGAAGAAGAGTCTTCCCCGATCCGCCGCCGGCTCGATTTCTCCTCCTTCGCTGGCGTGTTTGACACAGGCAGCAGTCCAGCGCCCACATCTTCCAGCGGTGGCGGAACAAAACGACAGAGGCTTCCTGAGATGGTGGCGGGTTGCCGGGAGGACAGCGAGGATGGTGAGGGTGGCCTTCTCGGCCTTCCGCCTTTGAAGCGCAGCAAGAGGCTCTCGTTCGGAGGCTCACAATCGACCACGACCGCCGCCTCTGCCCCGCCTCTGCCCACAACCAGCAGCGTGAACGTATCGTTGGATTCGCTTCTCGATGAGACCAACTCGAACAGCTGTTTCAACGCCTTCTGGGCGATGGCCGCCGAGACGAGCAACGGTTAATCGGGCCTTCTCTCTCTCTCTTTTGGTGGCGCTTCGCCTCCAAGCTCATATTTCCATTTTTTGGGCCTTTGGCAGCCCCAATAGGAAATCAAAGCTTATAATCAAAATCAAAAAGGGAAATTGCGTTAGGCTGCAGTGCAATCCCGGAATTGTCCGACATCGGAGCGGTGTGACGAGTCCGGACGACCACCGCGACAACAGAAAGTGGTGTTCTCTTCCTCTCCTCTTCTGTCTGCGGTAGCAATCTTCATTCAGCAGCCGATTGCTAATTAATTGGGTCGATCGAGGAGTCGCGCAACCTAAACTTCGCAAAAAGATGAGCAAGACCAAGGTCGTGATAATCTTTTACTCGCTCTACACGCACACCTGGCAGCTGGCGCAGGCCATCGCCGAGGGCGCCAAGGAAGTAGAGGGCGTAGAGGTGGAGATGTACCAAGTGCCCGAGCTGCTTCACGACGATGTTATCGAGGCCATGGGGTACGTGCCGCACATTTTAGTCTCTACGATTATTCCCTCATTCTGCCTTATTCTTTTTGTGCCTAAAAAAAATTGGGACGCTCACTCAATTGTCGTAGTGTGGAGCATTATTTTT